>OX940810.1:21317018-21468147 GCA_954870605.1 Acer campestre
CATCTTCTTCCCAAAACCAAGAGAGAGAGAAGCTTCCAAGCTCCCATGGAGGTTCTCCTCCATGGGAAGCTCATCACCACCACTTTCTACACATCCTCCATCACATTTGGGAGTAGATTGCAAGGAGAAAGGAGAGGTCTTGGACCAATTTCAAGCTAGGGATTCATGGAGAACTTGAAGGGATTTCTTCAAGGGTTGTCTCCTTTAAACTCTTCTCTTTGTATTTCTTGTTTTCTCTTATGTGTAACCCCCACTTGGGAAATATTGTAAACCTTATTTGTGCTCAATATATGTTGGTTGTTTTTATATTCATTTGGGTTTTGATTTATTCTTGTTATTATTGCATTATCTCTTATCTTGATATGCATGTGTGTGGAGATTGGAAATTGATATGTGTTCATGGATGGGATTATGAGTAGATTAACTTAGATTTAGGAGTAGTTGTAATCAAATATCTCATTTATGTATATATGTCTTTGGAAGGTCGAAATGCCTTGTTTTGATGGGTTTGAGTGTATGTGGGTTAGGATTGTACCTCCATGGATGACATTCCGGGTATAGTCTTAATCACTTAGCTCTAAAGAATGGATGAAACTTGTTTTATGCATGACCGTGCTAGAATATGTTTTGGCTTATGTTCATATGCTTAATGGTAGGGACTTGAGGCACAATTGCTCTAGCCATGACCTTTGGGGAGTGATGCGTGTCTCGAATCCCTTAGTTGAGATTACAAGCACAATTGCTCTAGCTATGACCTTTGGGGAGTGATTTGTGTTTGTGAATCTCTTAATTGAGAGAATAGGCCCATAACTTGAATTGGATGAACTTAATGTCTAACAATCAACTAGGTGTGCACTTGTATTTGGTGAACTAATAAGTACCTTGTGTGATCATTATCATGCATCTCTCCAAACCACCCTTTTATTATTTGTCTCTTTAAACACAATTCTCACCCCTCCATATTCCTTTTATTTTATTAGCATTCCTTTCATTTACATTTCCACACACACCACACTGCAATATGCATACACCTCACACACACCATTCTCACCACATCCGCATTCTATTTACATGCTTCCAATAAACACTAGAACTCATTATGGTCGACGGATCACACCTCCCTGTGGACGATACCCTTGCCTATTGCTATACTAATCTCTAGTCACTTGCACTAACAAGGTGAACTTTAAATATAAATGTTTTGACATGCAAAACGACACTTGTCAGATAACATATGAATTAATGAAGTCCAACAAGCCAAATGGAAATACTTCAATGTTCAAGCTATTTTATTTCCCTATTTCATGTCATTTCCGGTGAGATAGTGGGGTATGGGTTGTTGATTATTATATTTATCTCATATGGTGATAATTTCTGCACCATATGAATCAGCTGAAGGTTATGTGTTGGTTGGCGGTATTTCAAAATTTTATTACTTCTCTTCATAGCTTATACGTGTTTCTCATTCAATTTTTGTTGTTCAATGAGTACCCTTAACAAGATTATAGAGCACTGGAACTTGAAGAGAAAATTGAATACTACAATTGACTCTTGAAAGTCTATATTTTTAAAAGTCCAAAAAGTCTAGAAATAAAATCTAGATAATCCTAATAATCTATAAATAAAGTCTAAAGACTCTTTCAGAATCCTAAAAATCTAGTCCATATAATCCTAATAATCCTAAAAGTATAATCCTAACAATCCTAATAATCCTAATAATCTTATAAATCCATAAAATCCTTGCACCCAAAAATTGTCTATTAAAATCCTAATCCAATACACCCCCCTAAATATGTACAATATTAATCATAGGGGAAAGTTTTAGACTGTAATTACTATTCACAATTCAAAATTCGAATTTATTAAAATATAAAATAAAGGGAAAGTGCATGGCAGCCATAATAATTAATTAATTAATTATTTATGCCTTTGCATCCCTGAAATTGTCATCTATCACAAGAAAAAATTGAAAATCATGGAAACCTATATCTAAAATTCTAAATGCATGCAATACAAAACACAGAAGTTGCAGTAATTTCTAAAAACTTTGCAAACATCCAGAATAAAAAGACAGAAGCAAACAGTTATAAAAGGAAGCTGAAATTTGCAGTAGTTCCCCCAAGACAGGAAATATTTTCCAATTAAACATTTGAAAATTTGAAATTTGGGAAATGCCATTGGAGGACATTATATGAAAACGTATATATTGAGTCCAGTATTGATACGTCACCATCTTTTAGCTAGATTAAGTATTTAACATTTTCTTACATGAAACTTGAAAATACATAAAACCTTGTATAAAATTATAATTATGTGCACCTAATTGAAAGAAATGTTACAAGTCTTTACTTAATTTGCTTTCCATACAAAATTCAACAAAGTAAAAACAATTAGAGATTTTATACAAGTTGAAATGTTTAATGGTAAACCCCTCGTAACCACATATTGTGGAACGTGGGTACAGCCGTACAAGCAGGGGCGAAATTAGGGGGGTGCCCATAGGGGCCATGCCCCCCCCCCCCCCCCCCCCCCCTTTTCCTAAAAGAAGAAATTTTTTTTCCAGAATTTAAACTTCCCTAAGATTTTATATAATATAAATATATATTCAAAAGGTGATGAGCCCCCCTATTGGCTGTCATTTTTTTTTTTAAATTCTCTTTGAATCTTATTTTTGAAAAATGTGATTGAATCAATTTTGTTTTACTTATTTAAGCAGGTTAGTTTTAAATTAAATTATAATATATTAAGGAAAGAAAATATAAACCTTCTAGGATTTTGTTTCTAATACATCTTAAACTAGTCCAACCTATATATATACATGTTCATTTATTTATTTATTTATTTTTTCTAGTTTTTCAATTAAGCAATTTCATTCCTACTGTTGCAATTAAATTCTTTGTATTCTTCGGTTCATCTATTAGAATAATTTCTGATACGAGATTACAAATTAATAAATATTTTATGTTTTTTTTTTAACGGTTACTTTCTTAGGTTATTAATATGATTTCTTTAATGAATCCTTTATATATATATATATATATATGATTTTGCTACATTTATTATATTAGCTTTTTATTTAAACATTTATTTATTTAAATTTATTCGATTTTTTTTATATTTGATCTTCAAATGAGTAAGTCATCAACAATTGATGGATTTTTTTAAAAAGAATTAAAACCTTAGAAGCTTGTTCATTTTCGTTAACATTTAATATCAATATTCCAACTTCTGCTTCCAGTGTCAACTGTAACTACTGAGAGGTCGTTTTCAGCTATGTGTATTGTCAAGATTAGGCTTCGTAATAAGATGGAAGATAAATTTATTACAAATTCTTTGATTATGTATATTGAAAGGGAAACCACAAAGAAACTTAGTATAAATTCGATTATAGATAATTTTAGATATTTAAAATAGCAACGGGTTCCATTTTGATTTATAAAGTTGGTGTCTAAGTTGTTTATTAAAATAAGTATTACATATGAGACTAGACGTTATTACATTTATTTATCATATTTGTCTAGAGTTAGTTCGAATATATATATTTTTTTGTCTTAGCGCCCTCCCCCAAGTCGAAATCCTGGCTCCACCCCAGCGTACAAGTCACATATTTCTTTTCAAATCCTAAATTTGTACTTAAAAAGAAAAAAAGGAAGAAGAATTTCGAAGATATAAGCTAATAGAAAGATAGATTAAAGAGTTCAAACAATCAGTATTGGAAAGCGTTAGATTTAAATTATGACATTATTTATTTATTTTTTTTTGAAGCAACAAAACACTTAAACCGAACCAGCAAAAGAAGAAAAATCAAGCTGAACCAATCTGGAAACATCAGGAGGCAGGTCCTCTAACCACACCATAGGCCCATCCAAGGAATGAGCAATCTGAGCAAGACTATGGGCAACCGAATTGGCACCACGACGAACAGCACCAACCGAAAGCAGATTCACGGAACCACCCAAATTCAGGACACCACGAACAACGGCACCCAACTCAATGCGAGGAATAATATGCTTAGAAAGAAGATGAACAACACCTTCCGCATCAGATTCCAAAATCACACCAGAAATACCAACCTCAGCAGCAAGTTGAAGACCCACCAAGCAAGCGTGAGCTTCCAACATCTCAATCGAACTACAATTCAGAACAGGGGAAGATTTTGCAGCTATAACAACGCCCTCATAATTACGGATGACGACACCCACCCCAGCAGAACCAGAACGTAGTCTGAAAGAGGCGTCACAGTTAATCTTGAATTCCCCCATTTTGGGGGGTTTCCATCTCGGCTGATGAGAAAGAATTTCCTTATGATTGGGCTCATTAGCCACACGAAAATCAAGAGAAAAATTATCAATCCAAGCCACCATATCATCAGCTGTCCAGCCAGTAGCCCCATGCACAACAGAATTACGATTTGTCCAAAGACGCCAACAGCCAAGGATAAAGAGATGAAACAAATCTTTAGAGATAGAGGAATAAAGCCACAAGACAATATCGGGGAAATCAGAAACCACAATGCGTTGCATTAACTCCTCACCAAGAAGCCTGCACCAGACAGCAGCAGCCAACTTGCAGGACCAGAGAACATGAGTGATAGACTCATTTGCAGCACCACAGAACACACAAAAATCCGAAACCTCAACTCGCCGACGAGCAAGTGTAGCAAAGGTAGGAAGCCACCCCTGGAAAGCTTTCCATAAAAAAACCTTACATTTATTCGGCACAGTACACTTCCACAGAAATCTCCACCACGAAGAGAGCTGATGGCTCGCAGAGCCAGCCCTAACTGTCAGCCCTCTAGCCACTTTATACCCACTACGAACACTATAGAAACCTTTAGGATCATAATGCCAACACAGCACATCCTCCCGGGAAGGGGACAGCCGGGGCAAGCTCAAAATAATCTCAGCATCATCCGGCAGGAAAGTGTCACGAATAAGGACAGAGTTCCAGTCACCAGACGGCAAACAAAGATCAGAGACAGGAGCATTCTCATGTAACACGGGAGGAGAAATTGGTTTAAAGGTAGAAGGTCTAGGCAACCACCTATCTTGATAAATTTTAACATGAGAACCTGATCCAATACAACAACGAGAACCATTTTCGATCACTCCCCTTCCCCACACAATACTTCTCCACATAAACGAGGGCCGCCGACCTAAGCCAGCTTGGAGAAAAGAAGAATCAGGGAAATACTTACTCTTCAAAACTCTGGCTGAAAGAGATTCAGGATTCGTAATGAGGCGCCATCCTTGCTTCGCAAGCATAGCATGATTAAAAGCTTGGAAATCTCTAAATCCCATACCTCCTTCCTCTTTAGGATCGCACAATCTCTCCAAAGTAGACCAATGAATTGTTGAATGGGCGTCGGTTGAGCCCCACCAAAACCGAGCGCATAATCTCTCAAGCTCTTTACATAGATTCATAGGCAATTTAAAGCAAGCCATTGTATAAGAGGGGATGGCCTGAATAACAGCTTTCAGGAGGACTTCTTTACCCCCTACTGAGAGAAGCTTTTCTTTCCAAGTCTGAAGTTTTTTCCATACTCTGTCACGAATGGAATCAAAAGCTAATTTTTTGTTACGGCCAATACAAACAGGTAGGCCCAAATATTTCTCCTGGCAATCAACAACCCTCACGCCAAGAATAGCGGCCAACCGCCTTCGAATAGAAGAGTCCAGGGACGGATTAAAAGCAACGCAAGACTTGTCAAGGTTAATAGATTGACCGGAAGCCTCTTCATAGGCTTTCAGACACTTCATCAAAGTTGTACAATCCTTGACCGAACTTCTAGTAAAAAAAAGACTATCATCTGCAAAAAATAAATGAGAAATAGGAGGACAGTCGTTACCAAAAGAAATACCTCTAAGATTCTTCTGACGTTCTTCTTTTGCAATTAGAGACGAAAGACCCTCCGCACATAGAAGAAACAGAAAAGGGGAGAGGGGATCCCCCTGACGGAGCCCACGCTGAGGCAAAATCGAGCCTTGTGGCTCTCCGTTCACCAAAACCCAATACTTCACTGAAGTAACAGAGTTCAAAACCTTGGCAATCCAATCTCTATGGAACCCTAACCGATCCATAATGGACTCCAAGAAACTCCATTCCACCCTATCATAAGCTTTCGACATATCTAACTTCAACGCCAAGCCCCCTTTTTTCGTACTTTTCGACTTACGAAGCTTATGAACACACTCAAAACCAACTATGGCGTTATCAGTAATCAAAAGCCCAGGAATAAAGGCACTTTGGAAAGGTGAGATCACATCACCAATAATCATCCGCAGCCTGTTCGTTAATGATTTAGAAATGAGCTTATAGATCACATTACATAAACTAATGGGGCGAAAATCCGACACCCTTTCCGGACTCTTGATTTTTGGAATCAAGGCTATTAAAGTTTCATTAACCGAATTTAGCTGAACCCCCTCATTTAGAAATTGCAAACAAACAGAGATAACATCATGCCCAACAATGTGCCGATATTTTTGATAGAAGAATGCCGGCATGCCATCTCTACCCGGGGCCTTGGAAGGCGCCATATCATCAAGGGCAGCCTTAATATCGGCACTGGTAAAAAGGGCTAGTAAAAGGCGGTTCATTTCATCCGTAACCTTAGGCAAAACACTGTTCAAAACATACCGCAGAGAGTTATTATGGGGGACGGAGGACTGAAAAATTGAAGCAAAATAAGACACCACAATATCAGAAACTTGATCCCCATCCTCCCTCCACACACCATTCATATCACAAAGACTGTGAATCACATTACAGGATCGCCGCTGTGACGCTTTGGAGTGAAAAAACTTAGTATTCCTATCTCCCTCACGCAGCCATGTGACTCTAGACCGCTGCCGCCAATAGGTCTCCTCACAGACCAGCAAATCATTCAGCTCTGCCTCTAAGTTCAACACATCCACACCACTAGGCTAATTCCTACCATTAAGCTGAACTTCCCATAAGTCCTTCAATTACCACCGAATTTCTGACAACTCCACTTAGAAAGGTTTGCAGCACAAGTTTCAATTTTTGCTTGAATGCCACACATACTACCACCACCTAAACTCTCCCTCCATGAAGAGGAAATAATGTCCTCGCAATCCAAGAACTTGATCCAAAATTCCTCCATATGAAAACGGCGGGACCTGACAGCTTTAGAAATATGCCCCCCCTTATTCGTTCTGTCAAAACCAACCAAAAGCGGCCTATGATTCGAGCCCCAATACGGAAGGTGCCGTACTGAAGAATGCGGAAATAATCTGGACCAACTCGAAGTCCCCAGTCCTCGGTCCAACCTCTCAAAGATCGCATTCTCACCACCACATCTATTCCACCAAGTAAACGGAGACCCAAAGAAACCAAGGTCACGAAACTCGCAAAAATCCAGAGTATCACGAAACGCTGATAGAAGAGAATAAGGCTTCAAGTTACCCCCTTTTTTCTCATCAGCCGTAACAATTTCGTTAAAGTCGCCACAGCACAACCAAGGTAAATCAAAAATCTCGGAGAGACGTCGCAAAAGAGTCCAAGAATGATGCCTCTCCCCACACTCAACCATAAAAACCTATGAATCTCTAGCGACTACCAAAAGAATCCATGACAATTGAATCAATATGGGAAGAGGAGAAGGATTTAACTTGAACGTCAACCCCATCCTTCCACATCAATGCCAACCCCCCACTTAGACCCCTTCGGCTCACCCAAAAACCCGCAGAAAATCCCAAATTACACCTTACCTTCTCCATTTGAACATCTGACAATTTAGTTTCCATCAGAAAAATCAGACCAGGGTCATGTTGCTTCACATACTTGTGCAGCGCTTTGAACGTCCTCGGGTTACCCAGACCCCGAACGTTCCAACTTATGCAATTCATGGCTTCCGGCTGGCCTGCTCCGCAGGACCCGCCGATAAAACAACAACATCGCTGTTAAGCAAAACAGGTGATGGGATTTGATCATCATGCACCAGATTAAGACAGCTACCTTATGAAACTACCTCCACCACTTCATGATGGTTAAACTCGTTACTCTTAGACTCAGGATTCTCCACCCATTCTTCAATAGCTACTTCAAATAGTTTATGCTTGTTTAAACTCAGACCCGAGCCCATGCAAGTGTCACGAAATGTCGGCCCATTTGTTGAGCCTCGAAATTTGGATTTGGACTCCTTCTTATAGGAACTAGAGAAAGCAACACCAAGTTTGGGCCTACCCTTCCGACTGGCTTTAGGCCCCTTCCCAGGTTGACCCGTAAAAGAGCCAATAATTGATTTGTCAAGAGGAGATACTATTCCCTTATTAAGCTCCAAATCCATCGAAACTATCTCCAATGTTTCCTCCAAAACATTCTCCTCCAACTCCTTACCATTTGCTGTAGTAATTGAGTTGACTTCCCTAATAAAATGATTCTGTCTTGTAGGGAATTGGGCCAAAACCTCCCCCGAATCTCCCACAATCCCGGACTTCCCATAATCAGAAGACATAATTGCACCACAATTTGAGGCAATATCCCCCGTAATTACCGAAACCTTTTCTTTCCCTTTTTGTTTCACCGAAACCCGTAACCCCGCACTGGAATCTTCAGCCGGAAGATCAGACACAGCCCCCACAAGAGGAGACAATTAGCTAATTGGGTTATAATATAGAACATAATCTGAAATATTTACGCAAAACTTGAAAAAATCGAATTGGATTAGATTAAGGATGCCGATATTGCCATCTATAAAACTAATTAGTTCACCCATATTTTATTAAAAATTTTACTCACAAAAATATCATAATATAAATTTACCAATAAGGACAAATTACTTTAATTAAAAATAAACTAAATATTATACACACTCATACAACTATATCTCTTTATTAAAATAAACATATGATAAACCCTAGTTAAGCTATAATTTTATTTCAAGTATCAATCTTTATCATCATCACATGAAAGAATTGTCAGAGAACTATAATCATAAAGAGGTAGGTATTTGTTTACTTTTTTTTTTGGTCTTTCTTTTATATCTAGTTTTGAATTCTATTGATAAACAAAAAGTGATACATTTATTTATTTATTTATTAAAGATAATTGTAGATATCTATAAGGTTTATTTATTTATTTATTTATTTATTTATTTATTTATTTATTATTTTTTTTAAAATAGTTGTATATATAAGAGAATTCCAGAATAAAGATTTTTTGACCCCATATACAATCCAGTTCTACATAAATCTCTTACATTTCTCGTCGAACAGTAAATTGGACCATTATTAGATGAAGATTTGATTCCAAAAATAATACAATTTTTTTTTAAATAAATAAATTGGGTATGTTAATAATTTAAAAGGTTTATAAATATAATGTATTAAAATGAATATATTCATTTCAATTAGGGTACTATTGACATTAGGATAAGTGCTTATAGTAATGATTTATTTTTAAATTTTAGCATGGTGTACTTTTAAAAATGGGTATACTAATTAGTTTTATGGGTGACAATATCGACACCCTTCATAAATCACAGAAGTAAGTTAGCTATATGAAAAAAAAATATCTTAATTTTAGATTTAAAACCAAGAGTATTTTTTGCTAAGGTGGGCTAAAACAAAACTCTACACACACACACACACACACACACACACACACACACACACATATATATATACTATTATCAATTCGAACTGATATAAAATATATCAGTTCTTACATGTGGGCCATTGGATTTAAAAGATGCTTTGTGACAAGTGCGTTCAGCCATGTCAAAACATTTAAATCCAATGGTCCATATGTAAAGAACTGATATATTTTACATCAATTCAAACTGACAATAGAAAAACTATCTATATATAAATAATATGGAAATAATGAGTCTTACCTTTAAAACACTAATTTAAAATTATAAATAACAAACTAAAAATCCTAACTTTTTTATTAGAAAAAATAAATTTTAACTAAGAAAATTACTTAATCTGAAAACTGAATTTGAATTGAGAATTTCAAGGCCGAAGATAATTAATAATAGGGAAGAAAGAAAATTGAGAATTGGGACGTGAGGGAAATGGGGGGAAGGAAGGATTTTTATTTTTATTTTTATTTTTATTTATTTTATATATATATTTTAAGTATTATATAAATTTAAGGTTTTTGGGGTTGGGGTAGAATCAAAATCTTATTATGCAGATGTGAGAGGTATAACAACCTCATCAAGGGTGAGTGGATGTTGAATTGTTGATAACTTGATGTAATTAATAATGATGTCAGTTTTTATCTTTAAAAGTTAGAGGTGACTTGTATGTAGGGTTGCACATTTTCCCCCGGATTCCCGTTTCCCCGCTTCCCCATCCCTATTTGGGGGAAAATTTTTGGGGAAAAATGGAAAAATGAGAAAATGGGGAGGGATGAGGATGAAAATCATCCCCAAATTGAAATGGGGATGGGGATGGGGATGGGAATGGGGAGACCTCCCCCCATCCCCATTTCCCCATTTTCCCCACTAATATAGTGAAATGGGGATGGGGATGGGGATGGGGATGGGGGGAGGTACCCCATCCCCATTTCCCCATTTCCTCCACAATATTATAAAAATAATTATATATATATTTATATATTTTTTGTAATGTATTTTCTTTGACATTATTTTGTAATATATATATAACATTATTTTGTAATGTATTTTTTTTTGCTTTTGTAATAGAATTTTTTTTTTTTTAGTTTAATTTGTAATTTTCAATCAAATGGGGAAATGAGGGAACGGGGTAAACAGGGAAACGGGGAAAATGGGTAAATGGGGATGGTGATGGGGGGACCTCCCCCCAAAACTCCCCCATCCCCATTTTCCCCAAATGGGGAAATGGGGAGGGATGGGGAAGGGTTTGAGAAGTGGGGATGGGGATGGGGGGGGACCTATATCCATCCCCATTTCCCCAATGTGCATCCCTACTTGTATGAAAATGATTTGTTATTTGTATTGCCGTGTGTTGGGATAAGAAAACAACTCAAATTATATATATATATATATAAATAGTCTTTCTATTATCAGTTTGAACTGAAATAAATATATCAGGACGAAGAATGTGGACCACAGATTATGGAGAAATTTTGATAAGTACATACACTTTGAGTCAAAAATATGTAAATCTAGTTATCTACATTCTTCGTCATGAATCAGGACTCCTGATAATAGAAAATCTATATATATATATATATAAATTTTCGAAAAGCTGACTTAGTAGGGATGGGTGTGGGGGCCCATTAAGACGGGGGAGGGTCCCCTACCCCCATAACCCTTTTGGGCACAAAATTTGCCCCCATGAGGAAAAGCCCATCCCTTTGACCCGAGATATAGTTTGGGTCAACTTTCTAAAGCTTTTGCCCATGTTTAAAACTTGTAAATCACTGAAGTAACAAGTAAGCTATATTAAAAAAAATGTCTTGGTTTTAGGCCGGGCTACAGCCCGGGGTAGCCTACTCTTTGCTGCACCCTTGATACTGATCTTGGCAAGCAAATGCGTATAGGATTTGCACTACAGTAATTTAATTTAATGGAAGTCACACCAAATTCCTAAACCGGGTGCAGCTTGCTTTCCATATGTAATAAATTATGTTTAAAGCTAAGACTAACTATATATTGAAGATTTGGGAGAAAAAGATTTCTTCAATATGAATTGACACAGGAGTGTCTCAACGCATGAATTTTGATAAAATGAAGTGGAGTTAAGAGGCGTGTCATATATGGTTGGAAAGTTCGGCATCTTAACTTTCTTGCACATTTTACGGTTTAACAATTGTCATTCTCTAGAGAAAGTTATGAAGGGTTTGTGCTGCAAGGTCATAAGTCAACAATACACGGGATTTGAAGAGTTCAACTATAATATATTTATTTCGTGAAGAGATGATCAACGTATTTTTTTTTTTTGAGTATTATTAAAAGATTTTTTTATTTTGACTCTTTAAATGTCTATTTATTTATCTATATGGCAGTTTGATGAATAAAAAAAATAGTCCTTCTAAAAGACTCTTCGATTATAAATATATTTATATTATTTTAATGAAATATTCAACTTTTCAAATGCACTAGTTTCATACATGTGAAACAAGTATTGTTTTTAGGTAGATATGAAAATCATTTGAATGTCATTTCAAATTATTAATATATTATTATTAAATATTCAATATTAATCTCATTTTAAAGATCTAGATGAAACCTTTCTAATGGTATAATTTTTATGATGATTTTATAAATTAAAACTTATTATATATTAATAGAATTTAATTAAAAAGATAAAAAGGTTATAAATGTTAAATATTAATGATGATGTGATATAAAAAATAATATAATAATAATTAAAAAGGGAGAAGTTGCTTTTCAATATTGAAGAGAGAGGAGTAAAATCTCATTTGAAGAGTCTATTAGAGCCAAATATATTGATATAACTCGTTTGATTTTAACAAATATCTTATTTAAAAAGTCTTTTGAGGATGCTTTTTAGAGTAGAAAGGATACATTATAAGCAACAAAAAACCATCTCTTTTGAAGATTATCATCATATGGAGGTTTAATAAGAGAGTCTCTAGATAATAAAAGTAGAGTATGTAGGGGTAGTCATTGCCATGGTTCGGTTTCGATTTTGTGGCCACCCAAAATCGAAACCACCGGTTTCAAACCGGCGGTTTGACGGTTTCGGTTTGGTCCGGTTTCGGTTTTGGTTTTGGTTTTGTCTGGTTTGGTTTCAATTTTTTATTTTTTTTAATTCGCTGCCACGTGGCAACATCTGATTGATTGGATTTTTTTAAAATATATATATATATATATATTTTTTTATAAACCGGCGGTTTAAACTGTGGACAAAACTGTCGGTTAAACCGCAGTTTTGGCCGGTTTGGAGGAGTCCCAAATAGAAACCTAAACCGAAACCGAAACCGGAACCACCAGTTTCCTACCGGTTCGACGGTTTAGGTTCTAATTTTCGGTTTCGGTTTGGCCCCTCTGGTTCCGGTTAAACCTTGACAAAACCAACGATTTACCGGAACTGTGGCCACCTCTATGTAGGGGCAATATATGAGTTAAATCATTATCAATGTGTATCAACTAATAAATTAACACCTCACAAGTTATTAGGATGAAAGGTGAGATGTCTAGTATTACGAGAACATTTTTGCTCACCCCCTTCAAGGGAGGTAACCAATTACCCCCCTCCCAATTAAAATTACTTAAAATAATCCCTTTTTAAATTTAATTTAGCACCTATTAAATTATAATTATTTGTAATAAATCAAATTAAAGAAAGACTTATATATCAATAGGGTACTCCCCCCCCCCCCCCCCCCTTTTTTTTTTTTAAAAAAACACATATTTTGCACTCTGTTTATAACTACGACTTACTTATTTTTCTCCCATGGTCCCTTTCAATATTATCTTTTTTTTTTCCCTTTATTTATTATTAACTATTTTTTTTTTATGAGAAGATGATTTAGATGTAGGAGATCAACTTGCTTAAGCTGAAATTTCAAACCTTCGTGATAAGCTACTTGCCGATAGTGTATCTAAATTATCAAATTGTAAAGAGATAACGTATCCAAATTATCAAATTATAGGAAAAATGACTATAGTGTTTGCATTTGAAGATAAATTCCATGGAGTGCGAAAACAAGGTAAGTTGACCCCTTGGAGCTTCAAACGGCAAGGTAGTGAGGGCGGGGCCAAAGAGCTGTTGGCTGTATGGCTCTCGGACGCGGCGCTGGCCACTCTACCTCTTGGACTCATCCTTTGCTACCTGTCAACTTATTCCATGCCTTTTCATTTGCTATAAGCTAGTTATTTCAAACAAGTTAAAAAGTCGTTTCTTACTATGTTTGTATTTAATTTGTTATGTTATTAGTTGTTTGTTGTTACTAGGAAGATTGTACATGTGCTGCCAGGCCAGTGAACAAGTCCTCTTTGAACTCTAGAGGCTACAGTTGAGTCTCATAAGTCATAAATCATAATATTGCATTGGGGACAGCTAGCTAGGTAGATAATCTTTGCCTTTGGAATTTGGAAAAGACACCCCGTATTCATCCATAAAACCCAGCAAGTGGAGGAGGAGCCTTGTCGCCAAGTGTCAAGCTTCTGACATGAAATCAAGCCAGAATACGAGTGCAATTGGAAGAGTTTTTTCAAGTACATCTTTTAGGAATATATATTTTAAAATGACTTTCTACGAGTAAAGCTTTTAATGAGAAGATGTTTGTCATTTGGTTGTCAATTTAAATGCTAGAATTACCAAAATATTCAAAAACTATTTTAAATGATAGGATTATATAATACATTTTAGTGTTATTAAAAAAACTAAAAAAGATTTACTTGGAAAAGCCTAAAATTTGAGTTTTTTCAAATAGACGTAAAACAACTCTTTTAATCATCCAAAAGCTTCACTGAGTGATAACCAAACGATATAAAAAAAATTTAAAAAGAGCTTTTTTAATTAAAAAAAAAAAAAAAAACTCTTTTAACCAGTACAGACAGAGGTTCAACTGTTTTCTCCGAAGTGAATATTTTTTTAATTAATGCTCCATATATACAAAATTTTTCCACATCAACTGAAAATACAATTCCCCTACGAGAGAAATACAGTTTATAGGTTCAAAAAACCTATTGTATTGTTGTTACCACAAAGTTCATGACATTGGTCTCGTGATATACCTATCACACCTATATCATTCAAATTGTATATTGTGTCACACTTCCATAAATCCTTACGAGACAAAAGTATAATGGGAGATTTATAATTAATTTTTTTATTTGATGATTTGATATATAAACAGGCCAATCCTTGATCAAGGTTTCGCATACTTGGGGATATATGAAATACACATTGGCATCATATACATCTGCTATTATGAATGCTGTTCCCTCTCTCACATTTGTCATTGCTCTTATTCTTTGGTAAGCAATATTGCACCACTTACAATCCTAAATCCTTAATTAGTGCCTAAAACTAATTTAATTAATTATATATATATATGATATGATATAGATTAGAGCGAATAAATATAAAGAAGATACATAATCAAGCTAAGGTGATTGGAACCCTAGTGACGTTTGGGGGAGCATTGGTGATGACACTGTATAAATGCCCTATGATTAATTTGATAGGGTCAAGCACAAGCAGCCACCATGAAAGCAGCAGTGCTCCTCAGACAATCATGAACATTGGATTGCTGGGACACTCCTCATCCTCGTAGGTTGTGTTGTCTGGTCCTGTTTTTACGTCCTTCAAGTAAGTAAGTCTTCTTCTTCGTATACTTATTCGGAGGCGAAGCCAATTATCTCCAGGAATCTGGAGGAGCAATTTTAAAAACTATTAAAATATTAATAGAAAAATGTAAATAACAAAACATATTAGCGTAAAATTTAAATAAACTATTATTAAAAATAAAAAATAAAAAGAATTGAGGGATGAGGGCCGGGGCATCGTTCACTCATGTGGCTTCGCCATTTATCACATACTTATAAACTACTGCTAACACATATTACGAGTTTATTAATTCTCTCTATGATCATGACATGGACATGGATACGATCAGTCAATAACCTTAAAGAAATACCCAGCTGAGCTTTCTCTATCTTCGTTGATATGCACTTCCGGAACTCTGCAAAGTGCAGCCGTTGCGCTTGCTGTGGAACGTCACGCCAGTGCTTGGGTTGTCGGGTGGGACTCCATTCTTTTTGCCCCCCTTTACACCGTAAGCGCCCTCTAAAATGCTTTTATTTTTTTAAATGAATAAAAAGATACGATAAAAGCTGAGGTGGCACGTACAGTGTCACACCCACACATTAATAAGATTATGGGTTTGAATCATAATTCAGATTCTTTGATTCTTAAATTTGTAATAGTTAAACTAATAAAAAGAATATCGATTAACTGAAAAAAAATATATATAAAAAATAATAATAAAAAACAGGGACTAGTTAGCTAAGGAATAATACTACGTGCAAGGGATTGTGATGAAAACAAGAGGCCCGGTATTCGTGACGACCTTCAACACTCTCTGTATGATCCTCGTTGCTATTCTTGGCTCCATTCTTGCTGAAAAACTTCACCTTGGAAGGTAAACTCCTAATTTCTACCACTTTTTTTTTTTTATTATTACAAATTAAGTTAATTTATTTTAACTAATATAATTGTTACATAATTTGTGACCTGATGATGATCAGTATAATTGGAGGGATGATCGTAGCAGTGGGGCTGTATTCTATTGTATGGGGTAAAAGCAAGGATTATTCAGCCTCATCATCAACAACAAAGGCAGCTGATGATACAAAACAATTACCAATTTCTTCCAAATCTGATGATGCCACTTAATATATTAATTGCTTAACAATTATCAGTAAGCTGCATGCAGACGTACTAAACATTAAAACTTCCTGCAAAACCCTATTGTGATCTGAAATGGGTCTTAATGTTGATGCTATCTATCATATCATATAATCTATATTGAAAAGGATGTGGCACGCGATGTTATCGTATCAAAATTAATAGAATATTATTCAAATTTCATGCTTGAATTAATAGAATAAAATTACTTTTGATATGATGAACGTACTGTACCATCTAACAAATTGGATTTGATGCTTATGAGTACTCACAGCCCACCAGGAATTTATCACTTAGGTTATGTACTTACGTACGTATATATTCTATAAGAAAATTAACACCTACAGGTGTGCGAGTGTAAAAAACAATAGGATCATGTGTCATACACATAAAGTAATATATACTAGCTATAGCTAGCTATAGCTAGCTAATAAAAAAGAAGGAAACATATATATGGGACGAATCAGTCCTAATTGAATTTCTAGTAGAAATATTCATGAAAAAATCGGATCGACAAGGAGAGAATAAAGCAATTATTTAGTAGCTAGGCTTGTGAATTGCGATATATGCAGAGAAAAGTGTAGTGATTTCAACCTTGGCTAGATGTGGACGGTTTAATATGCTGGGTAAGAGGTGCTTGACAAAGCAACCCACCTATCACGACTCCAATAAGGCATTTCAGATGCCAACAATGAACACAACAATAACTGCTTTAATCAACAACTGACACACGATTATGTTCCACTAACCCCTCTAATTCCTTTGCATGAGACCTGGTCCTCCACCGATTTGACTGCATGAGAGAACCATGCATTCACATGCACAATATTGCACACAGTACCCAGAAAATATTTGCAACTGGACTAAATTACATATAATTTTTTTTTCTCAACACACACTAGTATTATAAAGTCGATTCATTGGCTATCAATCGTTGGATTTATCTATTTTTGTTTAGTCGATATATTCTAATGTTTAATTAATGGCTCACAAATCCTCACATTAAATTGTTTAATCAATATATTTGAATACTTAACCAATGACTCACAAACACTCACATTGAATTGTTCAGTCAATATATATTATGTTTTTAAATAGATTCTACGTATTATGAAAATTTACTATTAATGACCGGTTTGAATTATTTAAACTAACGAATAGAACAAAATGAAATGAATCTAAATTGTACAATCAAAAAAGCGAAATAAAATCAAGAGAATATTATATGTAAAGTAAGCATAAAATAATACTTTTGTCAATTGTGATCGATTGTTTTTAATTTTTATTATTGTCTTTTGATTTTAAGTGAGAATAAATAATATAATAAATTATAGTAACGGCAGAAGATGTTAGTGCAATTTAGGGGTGGGCACCCAAACTGCCAAACCGATCAACCCGTCCAAACCAAACCAATTTAAGTGGGTTGGTTTGGTTTCGTTAAATAAAATAAACCGATTGAGTTGTTTTTGAGCAACCCAATTGGTTTGGGTTGGTTTGTGGGTTGCGTTTTATCAAACCGTACAACCCAATCCAAACCATTACATACTTATATTATTATTATTATTATTACTACTACTTAAATTATTGGAGAAAACAAATAAAAACTAAAGTTAATCTAGTGCAACAAGAAGTGAACTTTGAAACTCAAAGTGGTTGCTTCGACGGTGATAGATATTATTAATTTAAAAGCTTAAACGATTTAGTTTTATTTTACAAGTTTTTGGGCGTTTTACACTTGAGTTTTTTTTTTTTTTTTTTAAACAATTATCTTTCTGTACTTGAGTTAAATTTAGTATTATAAATTATTATTATTATTTATCTTATTGATAATTTGTTTAACTACTTATATTGATAATTTGATATTATTAAATTTATCCAAATAAAAAATAATGTAATTATTTTCTTAAACCGTTAAACCAAACTGAACCAAACCGATTTTTATTGGTTTGGATTGGTTTGGTTTTATCTTATAAATGGTTTGGTTTGGGTTGTAAAACATTAAACCCATTTTATAATAGTTTGGTTTGGGTATAGTCAAACCCAATCCAAACCAACCTATGCTCACCCCTAGTGCAATTATAAACAAAAGTTGCATATAAATACAATTAGACCTAATACTAGTGGGTTTTTTTTTTTTTTTTTTTTAATCATAATATATTTTCTGTTTTTTCTTTTGAAAAAGGGCTGCCCAGGACAGCTCTCTCATGCATCCGCCACTGCACAGTACACATCATGTGTCTCGAAGGAGATACAGAACAACGTTTTAGTTGATTATCAGGTGATCGACGATGCCAACCCTCGGCATTCGTCTGCTATCTCTGCTCGGGTATCTCTTCTTCTATTTTTAAGCTTATTATTATATGAACCGATGAATTGTTGATTTTCGATTTTTGATTGACGATTATTGAGCTTTATGCTTTGATTATCTGTTATACATAAATCTTAGCTCAACTCTTGATATTTGTTTTCTTTACAAAGATTAATTAGCATTTTATTATCTCTTATAATTGATGAGAGATCTTAGCATTAGTTTAACTTTGGTTACAATTCATATGAAACAGTTATCAGTAAGGAAATGCATCTTTCATTTTTTCTTTTGCTGGTTTCATGATACAAATTTGCAATTCAGTGGCTTTTCGAGCAAAGCAATTCTTAACTCCAAACCTTGGAAAATCGGTTTGATTTATTCATGAGTAATGCATTTGCCAATATTGCAGATGCCTCAAAATATTCTTTTTAGGAGTTGGATGGAATCAACAATAAAATATTTCTTTTAGCAACTGATTTAAGAAAATGATATTGGTATTAAAGATAGTTTTCTCAATGCATGTCTCTGGAACTACAGGAAATTTACTTCGTAAAATCTGTATTTTTTATCACATTAGAGAGGGGATACATACGCCTTTGATTCATAGTTTGTTGCCTTGGTGGAAAAAGAACCATTGGTTTTGATTATGTTGGAGCCTGCTTATGTGGCTTGATAATGTGTTTTGGAAAAGCATTTTGATTTGTGTAACTAATGAATTGGGCTTTTTGGTCGTCAGTCAGTTTTTATGATTTCTTATGTTTTGAAATACAAATGTTTTCCATATGGGATAGTAGATTATGTAATTCAAATGCCATAATTGAATCTATGCTTCACATTGTTCACTTGAGATGGCTCAGCAAAGCATGAAATTTAAAGTTTTTCCTTTCCTGATCTTGTGCTATTTGTTAAAGAAAAGAAGACGGTTTTATTGAAAACTCAAAATGATAATTGCTGAATAATTGTAACAAGCCAAAACTGGTGGAAAGGCACAAATATTAAGAGAACAATTATTTTATCTTTATGCTTTTTTTTTTTTTTTTTTTTTTTTTTTTTTTTTTAAGTATTTATTTTTTCTTTATGCTTGGTAAACCTATGACTTATTTCTTGGCTGAATGAGATACTGCATCGGGTATTTAACTATTTTGATAAATTTGAGACCTAGGGGTCACAAAATAATTATTAAATATTTCAGAGTTTTAATACTTGGTAAATCGAATCGTTTTTTTAATTAATTTTTTTAAAATGTTTGGTTTACTAAGAACATGAATGCTTCCTCCGTCAATGTGGTGAACCAGCTGTGCTTTTGCAATTAGTATAAAAGATGATGCATATTGCGTGGTCAATGTGAGTTCCTATGTAACTAATGTATGTCTCTTTATTAAGGTGACATCACCCTATGAAAGCAATCTTCACCACAATGAAAATGTTACTGTTGGTCGGTTTGCATTTACAACTAGCGAGGCTGCTGAATTCCAACCAACAGCAAAGTGCTGGCACAACTCTGAGTCTTGACTAGAGAATTGGAATTACTGCCAAGAACTGGTAATCAGTTGCAAAGAAAGAAAAGATGAGGCAAGATTCTTAATTTCTTTATTTCTCCTAAGGCTAGAAATGGTAATATTTCCACTTTCCTCCCTTTATCTAATTATGCATGCATCACGTGCCTCCATGTAGGGTGTTGAATTTGACCTGAAGATACTTGGATAAAAATGAGTCTCTTTTATTCATTATTGTGGACGCTCTTAATACATAGTATATATATTTCAGTATACCCTAAGATAGGGTAGGCTGAACCCGCCCTACCCTACCCCGAGCGAGGATAAGGGAATAAATTTATTGCCGTGTTCCACAATTATTGCAGAAAATTCTGCTCCTATTGAAATCGGTGGTCTAGGACTTCAACAGGGCGGGTTCACACTTCACAGGGCCATCCTTAGAAACACCCTTTTCCTTGCAAAATGTCTTATGATGGAAGAAAATAAACTAAAGAGAGCATGGTTGTGTTGACATATTATTCTTAACAAAATAGTCACCTTGTTTTAGTGTTTCGAACAAGTTTATCAAGTTTTTGGCAAGGATCGATTATTTTATTTTTCAACAGCAAGCACTTTGGTTTTCTCATAAGTGGCTATCAACCTATTAACCTGTAATATGACAACTCTCTGTTTGACTAATATAAAATATGGTATACTTTTCACATGATTACAATCTCATCTTTTATATGTCATATGAATAACTAAGAATATATATCGATTAATAATTGGTGGAGGATACTTTTAGAGGGTCTACTGTAAAATTATTGTTGTACTTTTTGTTGAAAATATTACAGATGCTACAACTATAGTACTGTTACAATAGAATTTTATAGGATGTGACTTTTTCTTTTGGTCGATATACAGGGAAGCAGATATTAAAGGAAGTGAGTGAATTAACCAACTCTAGAGTGGCATGGTTCAGCATCATGTCAATTGGTATCTGTATCGTGGTTCCAGCTTTGTAGCTCTGGCACTTGACGCTGTACTTTCATAAAAAGAAGCTTATTTAGATTTTACTTCCATTTTTTTTTTTATTTTTTTTTATTTTTATTTTTTTTGATACAAGGCTAGCCAAAATCTGGAGAATCCATTAGTTCGTGATGTATCATATATATATTTAAATTTTATTTTCTTCTTATTAGAACTGGGTAGTAGATCGAGTAGGAATAGAGTAGAGTTGAGTGGAGTATCATATCAAAATACAGAGAAAATAATGAGTTGTATGATTACCAACAAGTGGGGCTTCCTTTTTAAATATGTACAAGAAACTTAACGTGTTATGTCATCTTGAGCTTCAATTTCTTGTTCAATGCCCTGAAAAATCACTCAGCATGTGGCACTTGTTTTCATCTGCCTTGTACAGAGGTTGTTGCTAAAAGAGATGTTTGTTCTTTGCTCAGGAAAAAGCTTGGGTGGTCTTTGGTGTTTAAAATGAGTTGGGTTAAGTTAGTTATGCTAATGGAATAAGTCTTATTTGAAGTTTGTATATTGCATCAGACTGAAAATTGGTATTGTAGTCAAATTAACTCACCAACTATGTAATACTGAGCTTGAACCAAAGAAAAATTAAAGCTAATATCAATATGCTTTGATATTCACCCTGCCCAATGTGGTTTGGTAATAAAAATTCAAATTGTCATTCTGGCCGGCCATGCCTTAGGTATGATTCATCACACCGCAGTTGGCATATCACCAACAAAAATAAATAAATTACGGTTTAATCGTTTCATTTTATGGAGTGGGTTAAGAACCTATAGGGTTTGTGCTATAATAATAATAAGAGTAAATTACCCTGGTGGCCATCAGTTTTAGGCATAAATACCAGTATAGTAACCACCTTTTACCCAATGCACCAAAATGGTCACTTTTGGCAGACATGTCGTTAACGGTGGTCATTCCGTCCATTTTCTAACGGAATTGATGATGTATTGCTGATGTAATCCGTTAATTTTCACTATTTGTATATGAAAAGCCATTTTTGCCCTTACTTAAAATATAAATTTTACCCTTGAAAGGTTTTGTTATTAGTTATTACATCTTTACTTTCAAAAACAACAAACCTAGAAAACCCAGAAAACTCATCAGTTCTTCATCAGCTCTTCTTTACCTGACCAAACCCAGAAACTCAGTTCAACAAAATTGATACCAGAAAAAAAATCCATGGCGACCGCCGTCGAAACCCACCGCCCAGACTATCTCAGACCCATCGCCAAACTATCTCAAACCACCACGACACCACCACCATCAGACGATTCAGACCCACTCCTCCCACATCTCTTCATCTTCATCATCAAACATTGATCATCCCCAATCAATTCAAAAAAATAAAGAAGATCTAAAATCAACTTTAATTAGATTCCACACACAAAATCAAGAAATGAAGATCTAAAATCAACTTTAATCAGATTCCACACACAAAATCAAGAAAATTTGATGATCTAAAAAAATATTAGGATCGGTCGAGAGAGATGATATCGATCGAGAGAGAGAGAGAGAAAGAGAGTTTGAGATCGGAGTGGTTAGGGGTAGTGATTATGGTGATTTCGGTGGGCTAGGGTATGGTGTTTGGGTGGTGGTGTCGGCGGCGGCGGCGGCGGTGGCTAGGGTTAGGGTTTGTGTTTGAGTTGGAGAAGATGATGGTGATGGTCGTGTGAGTGAGTTGGAGAAGATGATGGAGAAGATGATGGTGGTGGCCGTGTGAGTGAGTTGGAGAAGATGATGGTGGTGGTATGAATTCTTTTTTTTTTTACTGATATGGTCGTGTGAGTGAGTTGGAGAAGATGATAGGGATTTCTTTTTTTTACTGATATTAATATTCTTTTGTTCCCTTTGGTTTTTAATAATCTTATTTTTTTTATAAAAAAAATTGTTCTCCACCAGTTCACCGTTAATGTTGTATTTTAATTGTTTTTTTGTTTATTTAATTTTATATATTTTAAGTAACAAACCTTTCAAGGGGTAAAATTTATATTTAAGTAAAGGGCAAAAATGGCTTTTCATGTACAAATAGTGAAAATTGACGGATTACATCAGCAATACATCAGCAATTCTGTTAGAAAATGGACGGAATGGCCACCGTTAACGACATGTCTGCCAAAAGTGGCCATTTTGGTGCATTGGGTAAAAGGTGGTTACTATACTGGTATTTATGCCTAAAACTGATGGCCACCAAGGTAATTTACTCTAATAATAATATAATAAATGTCCTTTTCACGTGTCAAACAATTTTACATGTGACACAAGTGAAATCAGAACTTGCAATAATCTAAAATGTGAACGAAGAACTTGCACTAAGCTAAAACAAGAATTACGGGACGTATTCAATTTAGAATTCGTGGGAGTTTTATGGATTTTGGTGGAATTCACAAATCCCATGGACTTTATATAGATTTTATCATATTCCTATAGAGAGTTTGATAGACCTTGTTGGACATTTACACAAAATGATATGGAATTGGATGGATTTGTCTTGAAAAAAATAATATTTGCCCTTACCCAAATGTCACACCGTCACTAGTTAGATACATGTGAAACTAAATATTGTTTTATCAATGCACTAGTTTCATACACATAAAACTAGAGATAAAAAAAACATCACCAATCTCTTTCATTTTTTTCCTCTCTGTCTTTTTTCTCTTCGATCAATCAGTGGATCCATGTGTTTTATTTGATGAAGATTTTGTGAGATGCGTAGACTAGGGATGGCAATTGGTCGAGTTTGGGTCGGGTTCTACTAGACCTAAACCCATCAAAAAATTTTGGACCCAGACCCAAACCCATAAAAAAAATTTGGTTTGGGTTCGGGGCAGGACTTGCGGGTCTTAGGAAGACCCAGACCCACCCTGAGGATCTACGAAATGTCACGGGTTCAGGTCTGGACCTACGGACCCGCTACACCTTTAATATGCTAAAATCTCACTTTTTTTATTTTATTTTTAATGAAGATTGATAACAAGAAGAAGAGTAAGAGAAACACAATTAAAGCAAAACAAAAGACAAATACTTGCTACGTGCCTACATCAACTGAAAAAATAACTATGAAATTTCACAACATATACCCAAATTCCCTACTGATATTACAATCAATACGCATCACTATATTCAGTTAACTTCATAATCATTGTAAGTTTACTAGTTGGTTTAGGATTATGTAAAAGCACTGTCCTTTCCTTATCTATTTTTGATTCTTCTTGCTCTAGCATATTTAAAAAGTCTATATCTTCCCCAAGCATCCTCCCTTGAAGTGATAGAGATAAACCTTTTTCATATACCGTAGGATCGCAGCTATCCGGTAATATCCATCTTGCAATCTTAATATTTTCTGCAAAAAACAAATAACACAATTATACATCAATAGTAGAAACATCCATTATATATTTAAAAGAAAAAAAATAAATTAACGGGGGTATACATACGGATTTTAAAGGGAGTCATTATTGCCACTCATTTCTAAATGACTACATTTATTTCTATATGTAAGTACAGACCGGCTTGCACTCAAGCCCAATCGAATTTGTGCCCTTCACAAATTAAAAACTTATTTTGAATCTTTGATAGAGAGACAAAAAAAAGTCCTACTTCGAATCAAACCTGAAACCTAGGGCCAAAAACCAAATAAATGTCCTGACTAACCGTCAAGCATTCAAGCTATATACATTTCATGTTTCACATTTAAACAGTTAATTATAAATATAATTTCTTTGAAAAACAAAATAAAACGAGAAATCATAATAAATTTTTTATTCTTAAGAATCTTTTACTAGTATTTTAAAAGATGAGTAATGTTGGGCTTCCCAAATGATATTGGCATATGAGGTGTCAACATCTGGTATATCATGAGATTATACGGCGAGTGATGTGATATTACACCTCACATACAAATATCATTTAGGAAAGAATTTAGGAAAAAGTTTGGAAAGCCTAACATTACTCTTAAAAGTTACTATGCAAGCTCGGGGTTTTCATATTCAGATCGGACTCGACTTGCATAGTAATTTACTAAAGCCTAACCCTATTTTGGACATATAATTAAGTTCAGACCAACTACCAAACATAAAGGACAGGATATCCGACCCTTTTACACCGGTAGTTTAATCCTCTACGATTTACAATAAATTATCGAAAAAGGAAAAAAAAAAGAAAACAAAAACAAAAACAAAAGGAAGCCCTCAAAAGAGGCACAATTACTCATTAGAAAAAAGAAAAAAAAAAAGAAAGCATATACGTACTTCTTATTTCGTAGGCTGTTTCCTTAGGTATCCTGGCTCCAAAGCAGAAGCAACCTCTCATAGTCGCAGAATAGATGTGCTTTCCAACCTCATCTGCACTAAAGAAATAAAAACATGTATATAGGGTGCCATATTGCCACCCACAAAACTAATTAGTATACCCAATTTATAAATATATCAATTACTAAATTTTAAAAATTAGATTTTTAATATAAGAACCCAAAATAAATACCCATAATAACCTTATGATTAAATAAACTTTTTAAAGAGAATTTATTAAAGAAATACTAAACAGCAGCCTTTCAAAAAAAAAAAAAAACATCACTCGAACGAATTTAATATAATATCCTAAGATAGTGTAGTATCAAAAAGGATTGCTAAAGCTGTAGCTATATCAACTGGAATTCTAGCTACTGATGAATTGTATTTTTGCTGTTGCAATTATGAGAAAGTGAGGCATAAAGGGGGAAAATGTTTACTCACCAAGTGTTTCTGAGAATGCTTATTAAATTTTAGTTAAAAGAATACAAACTTCTTGTGATCAGCATAGTCTCATAAAACAAAATTTCATCTCCATTGCATTTGTTATACAATAATAACACTTTGAGTGAGAAAAAAAAAAAATTGGTTGTATACATATATATATATATATATTTTGAAATAGAGATAGTTATTTTGATGGGGATCGGCTTGACGTATTTGGGTCATGTGGAGGACCCAAAACGAGGCTGAACTTTGTGGGTGCTCCATCTCACTGTCGGAGGCAAGGAGGAGGCCGGCCAGCCTCCTCCGGTCAAATCCTAAGGAGGCGCCACAGCTGCCTCCTCCTCCTAGGTCAATTTAGGGTTAGGTTAGTTAGGGTTAAGGTTTAATAGAGTTAGGATTTTTTTTTAGGGTTAGGGTTTGAGTTGTTTAGGAAATAGATAATTTTTTATTTTATTTTAGGGTATTTTTGGTAATGGTAATGATTAATTTTGGAAATAATTGTCAATATGTTAAGGGTGAAATCCATTTTAGTCCCTCTAGTTTGACTTAATAGCCAAAGTGGTCCCCCGGTTTTCAGTATTATCCCGTTAAGTCCTTCTGTTAAATTTTTCGTTGAAAAAGTGCTTTCTGACAGGGTCAGAGGGTCAAATGACCCTGCTGCCCCTGATTAAAAAATAAAACAATAAAAATATAAAGAAAATCTCAAAATTAAAAAATTAAAAAAAAATAATATATATTAAATGCATTTAAATTAATAAATTAATAATACTAATTAAAATAAAACTAATTAAAACTAATTAAATTTATAAATAAAACCCCAATCCACATTCAATCAAACACCACCACCAGATTCAATACAACCCAAATTCAATTAAGGTTCAAAAAAAAAAAAAAAACTTGAAACCAGATCTTTCTTCTTCGTTGTTCGTCAATTCAACACAACCCAAACCCAGATCTTTCATCTTCCTTGTTCGTCTTCTTCATCTATTGTGTCGGCGAACCCCAAGCTTAGACTTTGAAATCACGATCAAAACCCCAATCCACATTCAATCAAACACCACCACCAGATTCAATACAACCCAAATTCAATTAAGGTTCAAAAAAAAAAAAAAAAAAAAAAAAAACTTGAAACCAGATCTATCTTCTTCGTTGTTCGTCAATTCAACACAACCCAAACCCAAATCTTTCATCTTCCTTTTTCGTCTTCTTCATCAACTGTGTCAGCGAACAAGTATACTACAAGCTTATTGCTCATAATCCTTCTCACCACCATCACCAAACTGCTGATGCTTCTTCTTCTCAATGATCTGCACGCATCTCAGGTCTGCTTCTGGCTCGCTGATGCTCACAAAACTGCTGATGCTTCTTCTTCTTATTGCGGTTTTGTGGATGCTATTGGCAGTGGCGGACCCAGAAATTTTAATCAGGTGGGGCACTTAAATAAAATAACAATATTATTAAAAAAAATACTGAAAATTAAGGTAATTGTAAAATAAGTTTTTTTATTTTTATTTTATTTTTTTATTTATAACTAAAATGAGGTTTTTTTTTTTAATATATATATATATATAAAGAAAAATCGATAGTATAACGAAGTTTAGATTAAATAAAACAAATAGAATACTTATTTAAAATTAACTAAATAATCTTACATTAAAAAAAAAAAAACAACAAATAGGATATTAAAAAAAATCACAAGAAAAACAACATAAACAATTAAAAATTACAATATTTATTCTTAAAATAATAAATTATATTCTAATTTATAATAAGAATTTTATTTTATAATAAATTCTCTTTAAATTTATACAAAAATGATTGATTAATAAATATTATTAAACAATTTTTTTTTTATTCTTCTAATTATTGATATATTGATTTTGAAAACATTAAAATTATAAAATAAATAAAAATACTAAGGATAAAATAAAATGAATCATAATAATAGATAGACAAACAATTTTAATACATTAAATTAACATTTGAGATTTTAAGGTTTATTGATTGGATGTATTAGGTATGTCACACTAAATTATTATAAATAATAAAAGTTCAAAATAATATAAACTTAAATTAAATTAAGTAGCAAATTTCGGAAAGGAATTGTAAAAGACAGTAAAATAAAAAAAAAAAAAACTTGAAGAATAAGTATTAAAATTACAGGATTAAATTGAACGAAAGAAAAAAAAAAATATTTAATACAGTAAACGGCGGGAGTAGAACCGCTCACATTGATGTAGAATTAGGAAAAATTACCAGCTCGGCTATCAGTCAGCATTGTGTCATGAGTGTTAACTTATATATATATATATATATATAAACAAAATCATTTTTAAAAAAAAAAATTGAAGTAGGGCACGGGCCCCACCTGGCCTTAAGGTGGGTCCGCCCCTAGCTATTGGGGTTTTTGTTGATTTTTGTGAAGTGGGTGTGTGTCAAGTTTAGGTTTTTCTGAGAATTTTGAGGTTTTTGTAAAGTGGGTTTGTCTAAAAATTGGGATTTTTGTGAGATTTTGGGATCATTGTGGTTGTTGTTGTGATTGAAGTTTGGTCAAATGAGTTTGTTTCTGATGTTGTTGATTGAAGAAGATATGGATGTGGGAGATGATGATTTTGGTCGATGCTGCCCCTGATTTAGGTCAATGAACGATGATGATGATTTAGTATTACTTATTTTATTTCGATTTTTTGTTTGTTTGTTAATTTGGACTGGGTTTCCAGATCGTGATACTGATGGTGATATATATTCATTTGTTTTGTTTTATTTTATTTTATATTTATTTGTTTTGTTTTATTTTATTTTATTTTATTTATTTGTTTTTTTAATCTGTTATATATATATATATTATTTAAAAAATTAATGTTTATTTTTTAATTCAAAATTTTAATTGTTTTTAATTGAAACTATTAATTTTAACCTTGCTTTTACCATTATACCCTTAGGTTGCGTTTGTTGCGCGGGATAGGATTGGACTATTTTTAAGACATGGGATTGGATTGGATTGGATTGGATTGGATTAATTATAGTGTTTCCCGTGTTTGGTGCAACATAGGATTGGACTAAAAATAATCTAAACATGTGTTTGGTATGTGATAGGATTGGATAAAAAAAATAATGTAAAAATAAATTTTATAATTATCTCCACCCACCAAAAAATCTCTCCACCCAAAAATATCTTATCTCTCTCTATCTAATCCCCCCTCTCACTTATTTTCTTCTTCTTTCTCTTTGTTCTTCAACCCCTTTTCAAGACTTGATCCTCTCTCTCTCTCTCTCTCTCTCTCTTAATCTCTTCTTCTTTCTTTGATCTGATCCTCTCTCTCTCACTTAATTTCTTCTTCTTTCTATGTTCTTCAACTCTGTTTCCAGATTTCAATTCCTCTCTCTCTCGATTTTATTTTTATTTATTTAAAATTTCGTTTGTAAAAAAAAAGTAAAAAACTTGAAAATACCGTATTATAAGTCATGTGATCAGAAATAAGTTCACTCTTGAAGAAAAAAATTTGTTGGTGGGAGGGCTTTGGATTTATGGGTTTTGGGTGATTATGTTCTAGGTTTTTGATTTGGGAGGGTTTTGGATTCTGATGGTGGTTGTGGTGGGGATAGATGATTGATTGGTTTTTCAATTTTTCTTTTCATTTTTCTGGGTTTGACGATTGAAAATCATCTCCTCTTCAAATTATTTTTCTGGGTTTGACGATTAGAAATCATCTCCCTATTTAATTTTTTTTTTTTATGGTTTTGATATTCGGTGGGTCTCAACAAAATTTTTTTTTTTAAAAAAAAAGGCCAGGACTAATTTTTTCTGGTTGGGTGTCAGTTTCTGGGTTTCTATTTCTTGTTGGTGGTGGTGGTTTATGAGAGCTGGTGTCGGAGTTGGGTGATGACTAGTGTTGGTGGTGGTCTGTGTTCATTTGAAATTGTTTTTTGGTTTTGTTTTTTTTAATCCATTGAAGAAGAAGAACAGTCAAATTGCAGGGGATAAAATAATCCCGTTGATTTGGAGGGGATTATTTTATCCTCCTCTGGTGGGATAAAAATTACTATGGACTAAAAATAGTCCTGGTTGCTGGACATCACCAAACGAGAGATTGGACTAAAAATAGTCCAATCCCAGTCCAATCCTGGCCAACAAACATAGCCTTAATGATCTAACGGAACCCTAACGGAATTGGATGGCAGGGACCAAAATACAGGTTTTTGGAAACTAGAGGGACCTGTCAAGAGAAAGCTGAAAACCGGGAGACCACTTTGGCTATTAGGTCAAACTAGAAGGACTAAAACGAATTTCACCCATATGTTAATTATGACCATTTAAATAAGTAAAAAGTCAGATTTTTTGACTTTTTATATAAGACATATATATATATATCTTAAATTAAGATTTAATTTTTTTTAAAAAAAACAAACAAGTTTATTTATCTTAATTTATATAAAAAAAAGATGTAAAAATAAAAATAGTAATTAAGACTAACCTCACATGCAAGAAATGAGCCAATGTGTCTTTATAAAGCCGGTACCTATCTCTGGGATCTCTGCACATACTCATCTCCATTGAATCTGGTTGCATGACTATGAAATAGTGTCCAACTACTGGATCCGGGCCCTGTGTAAAGTTCTTTCAAAATCAAAAAAAAAAAAAAAAAAAAAAAAAAAATCAAATTTTTGTAGGCAAAAATGGGAATACAAACCTTGACAAGAGATCTTGAAGATGTCGAGGACGACAATGGTGAAGAAGAAATGACTCTTCTCTTTAGAATCGACCCAACACTGCTTTGAAACATGCTTTTCTCTTTTCTCTGCTCTCAGGGTTTTTTGAGAAGAACCTCACTGATTTGGATTTTCTCTGTTTGTTTTTATATTACACAGGTCAGGCTGGTCAGCCATCGAGTTTAACTTTATTTATTTTAATTTACTGGAAACAAAAATTTTTGGAAGCCAAAGGGTTTTTTGGTCCTCACTTGAACCCATGCCTTTTTTAATTTTAGAATATTTCCATTTGATTTGTAATTAAAAGTAGTTTTTATTTTTTAAATAAAAAAAAAACTAATTTTAAAATGAGTAATAAATTTATATTAATTAAATATAATTTATTAAAAAGGACTAATTGCACAAACATCCCTTGAGTTTAGATGTAATTGCAGCTATATGGAACTTTTACTCAAAATTATACAAACATCCCCTGCCGTTAGTGGTCAACCGTTATTTTTAACTTTTGACTGTCTTGGTGGTAAGAAAAGTCTAAAATGCCCTCAGTTATTATTTGTCTTTTATTTTAGGATAAATTGCAATAAAATACCCTCACGTTTGCCAATACCATTGCCATATTGAACTTTTGTCTTAATTACAAGAAGATACCCCTGACCATGTTGACCACAGTTAGTCTTAACGGTGGACATAATGGTTTAAGGGCAAAACGGTCCTTTTAGCATATTTGAGAAACCAAAATATTAAAAACGAAAATAAAACAATTTTATCTTGAAAAAAGAAAAAGAATAATAAAAAAAAAACATGGAGATATCTCCTATATGGCTATATCTCAACAGATCTCCTTAGAGTTCGCCATTGGCGGCGGCAGGCAAACAACACGTGAAGTCATGAATGAAGCGGGATATGGAAGAAGGTTGGGCCGGCGGTGGAGGTGTGTGAAGGGATGGGTCGGTGGTGGTGAGGAGTTTGGTGGGTGGACATCTCCAATAATGGAGATTTAAGCTTTTTTGTTTGTTTGGTGGGTGGAGATCTTCAATGGAGATTTCGAGTTTAATTTTTAGAATGAAGATTTCTCATTGATGATGATGATGATTAAGAAGATTTTTTTTTTTTTTTTTTTTGATGATGTTTGAAAAAAAATAATAGGAGATCTGGGTTCTTAAAAAAAAAACACTAATATTTTTTTTTTCTTATGGTCTGGGTTGATCCCAGATCTCCCAATTTTTTTTTCTTTACACAAAAAAATTCTTTGATTTTTTTTCTTTATTTGACCATGATGATAACGGAGATGGCTTCCCAAATATGATAATGATGTAGATTGTAGAATGGAGATGGATTCACTAATCTCCCAAACAAAAAATTCTTTATTTTTTCCTTCAATTTTGTTGAATTTGATGATGATGATGAGAGATATGGGCTCACAAATCTCAAACCACCACCGCTCCCTCCCTCCTCGATCGCGCCTCCGCCGACGACACTACCTTCTCTCCATCTCCTGCTACATCTATTGGGTTTTGTTTGGTTTGATGGAGGCTGTGGTCGTAGGCGTGGAGGTTTGTTGGGTTGTGTCTGATTTGATAAGCGCGAAGACGGAGGTGGACATGGTGGTGGTAGAGCCATGGATTTTTCTGGGTTGATGAGTGCAGCAGCGGCGGTCTTGGTGGCGTTGAAGCTCTGGTTTTAGTCATGGGTTTGGGTTTGTGGTTGATTTAATGAATTTGTGAGAATTGAAATTTTGTTTTGTACAAATGGAGATCTGGATTTTATAAAACCGGTTTTGGTGAAAACTGGATTTTTAAATTTTGTTCAACCAGATCTCTCCAGCTATATAATCTTAGTTGAAAATTTGATTGAAGTTGCTCCAGCTATATGATCTAACGGAACCCTAACGGAATTGGACGGCAGGGACCAAAATACAGGTTTTTGGAAACTAGAGGGACCTGTCAAGAGAAAGCTGAAAACCGGGGGACCACTTTGGCTATTAGGTCAAACTAGAGGGACTAAAATGAATTTCACCCATATGTTAATTATGACCATTTAAATAAGTAAAAAGTCAGATTTTTTGACTTTTTATATAAGACATATATATATATATATATATCTTAAATTAAGATTTAAATTTTTTTTTTTTTAAAAAAAACAAGTTTATTTATCTTAATTTATATAAAAAAAAGATGTAAAAATAAAAATAGTAATTAAGACTAACCTCACATGCAAGAAATGAGTCAATGTGTCTTTATAAAGCCGGTACCTATCTCTGGGATCTTTGCACATACTCATCTCCACTGAATCTGGTTGCATGACTATGAAATAGTGTCCAACTATTGGATCCGGGTCCTGTGTAAAGTTCTTTCAAAATCAAAAAAAAAAAAAAAAAAAAAAAAATCAAATTTTTGTAGGGAAAAATGGGAATACAAACCTTGACAAGAGATCTTGAAGATGTCGAGGACGACTATGGTGAAGAAGAAATGACTCTTCTCTTTAGAATCGACCCAACACTGCTTCGAAACATGCTTTTCTCTTTTCTCTGTTCTCTGCTCTCAGGGTTTTTTGAGAAGAACCTCACTGATTTGGGTTTTCTCTGTTTGTTTTTGTATTACACAGGTCAGGCTGGTCAGCCATCGAGTTTAACTTTATTTATTTATTTTATAAAAAGGGTTTGTTTATTTTAATTTACTGGAAACAAAAATTTTTGGAAGCCATAGGGTTTTTTGGTCCCCACTTGAACCTATGCCTTTTTTAATTTTAGAATATTTCCATTTGATTTGTAATTAAAAGTAGTTTTTATTTTTTAAATAAAAAAAAAAACTAATTTTAAAATGAGTAATAAATTTATATTAATTAAATATAATTTATTAAAAAGGACTAATTGCACAAACATCCCTTGAGTTTAGATGTAATTGCAGCTATATGGAACTTTTACTCAAAATTATACAAACATCCCCTGCCGTTAGTGGTCAACCGTTATTTTTAACTTTTGACTGTCTTAGTGGTAAGAAAAGTCTAAAATGCCCTCAGTTATTATTTGTCTTTTATTTTAGGGTAAATTGCAATAAAATACCCTCACGTTTGCCAATACCATTGCCATATTGAACTTTTGTCTTAATTACAAGAAGATACCCCTGACCATGTTGACCACAGTTAGTCTTAACGGTGGACATAATGGTTTAAGTGCAAAACGGTCCTTTTAGCATATTTGAGAAACCAAAATATTAAAAACGAAAATAAAACAATTTTATCTTGAAAAAAGAAAAAGAATAATAAAAAAAAAAAACATGGAGATATCTCCTATATGGCTATATCTCAACAGATCTCCTTAGAGTTCGCCATTGGCGGTAGGCAAACAACACGTGAAGTCATGAATGAAGCGGGATATGGAAGAAGGTTGGGCCGGCGGTGGAGGTGTGTGAAGGGATGGGTCGGTGGTGGTGAGGAGTTTGGTGGGTGGACATCTCCAATAATGGAGATTTGAGCTTTTTTGTTTGTTTGGTGGGTGGAGATCTTCAATGGATATTTCGAGTTTAATTTTTAGAATGAAGATTTCTCATTTATGATGATGATTAAGAAGATTTTTTTTTTTTTTTTTTGATGATGTTTGAAAAAAAATAATAGGAGATCTGGGTTCTTAAAAAAAAACACTAATATTTTTTTTTCTTATGATGGTCTGGGTTGTTCCCAGATCCCCCAATTTTTTTTTTCTTTAAACAAAAAAATTCTTTGATTTTTTTTCTTTATTTGACCATGATGATGACGGAGATGGCTTCCCAAATATGATAATGATGTAGATTGTAGAATGGAGATGGATTCACTAATCTCCCAAACAAAAAATTCTTTATTTTTTCCTTCGATTTTGTTGAATTTGATGATGATGATGATGAGAGATCTGGGCTCACAAATCTCAAACCACCACCGCTCCCTCCCTCCTCGATCGCGCCTCCGCCGACGACACAACCTTCTCTCCATCTCCTGCTACATCTATTGGGTTTTGTTTGGTTTGATGGAGGCTGTGGTCGTAGGCGTGGAGGTTAGTTGGGTTGTGTCTGATTTGATAAGCGCGAAGATGGAGGTGGACATGGTGGTAGTAGAGCCATGGATTTTTCTGGGTTGATGAGTGCAGCAGCGGCGGTCTTGGTGGCGTTGAAGCTCTGGTTTTAGTCATGGGTTAGGGTTTGTGGTTGATTTAATGAATTTGTGAGAATTGAAATTTTGTTTTGTACAAATGGAGATCTGGATTTTATAAAACCGGTTTTGGTGAAAACTGGATTTTTAAATTTTTTTCAACCAGATCTCTCCTGCTATATAATCTTAGTTGAAAATTTGATTGAAGTTGCTCCAGCTATATGATCTAACGGAACCCTAACGGAATTGGACGGCAGAGACCAAAATACAGGTTTTTGGAAACTAGAGGGACCTGTCAAGAGAAAGCTGAAAACCGGGGGACCACTTTAGCTATTAGGTCAAACTAGAGGGACTAAAACGAATTTCACCCATATGTTAATTATGACCATTTAAATAAATAAAAAGTCAGATTTTTTGACTTTTTATATACGACATATATATATATATATCTTAAATTAAGATTTAATTTTTTTTTTTTTTTAAAACAAGTTTATTTATCTTAATTTATATAAAAAAAAGATGTAAAAATAAAAATAGTAATTAAGACTAACCTCACATGCAAGAAATGAGTCAATGTGTCTTTATAAAGCCAGTACCTATCTCTGGGATCTTTGCACATACTCATATCCACTGAATCTGGTTGCATGACTATGAAATAGTGTCCAACTACTGGATCCGGGCCCTGTGTAAAGTTCTTTCAAAATCAAAAAAAATAAAAATAAAAAAAAAATCAAATTTTTGTAGGGAAAAATGGGAATACAAACCTTGACAAGAGATCTTGAAGATGTCGAGGACGACTATGGTGAAGAAGAAATGACTCTTCTCTTTAGAATCGACCCAACACTGCTTCGAAACATGCTTTTCTCTTTTATCTGCTCTCAGGGTTTTTTGAGAAGAACCTCACTGATTTGGGTTTTCTCTGTTTGTTTTTATATTACACAGGTCAGGCTGGTCAGCCATCGAGTTTAACTTTATTTATTTATTGAATAAAAAGGGTTTGTTTATTTTAATTTACTGAAAACAAAATTTTTTGGAAGCCATAGGGTTTTTTGGTCCCCACTTGAACCCATGCCTTTTTTAATTTTAGAATATTTCCATTTGATTTGTAATTAAAAGAAGTTTTTATTTTTTAAATAAAAAAAAAACTAATTTTAAAATGAGTAATAAATTTATATTAATTAAATATAATTTATTAAAAAGGACTAATTGCACAAACATCCCTTGAGTTTAGATGTAATTGCAGCTATATGGAACTTTTACTCAAAATTATACAAACATCCCCTGCCGTTAGTGGTCAATCGTTATTTTTAACTTTTGACTGTCTTGGTGGTAAGAAAAGTCTAAAATGCCCTCAGTTATTATTTGTCTTTTATTTTAGGGTAAATTGCAATAAAATACCCTCACGTTTGCCAATACCATTGCCATATTGAACTTTTGTCTTAATTAACAGAAGATACCCCTGACCATGTTGACCACAGTTAGTCTTAACGGTGGACATAATGGTTTAAGGGCAAAACGGTCCTTTTAGCATATTTGAGAAACAAAAATATTAAAAACCAAAATAAAACAATTTTATCTTGAAAAAAGAAAAAGAATAATAATAATAATAAAAAACATGGAGATATCTCCTATATGGCTATATCTCAACAGATCTCCTTAGAGTTCGCCATTGGCGGCAGGCAAACAGCACGTGAAGTCATGAATGAAGCGGGATATGGAAGAAGGTTGGGCCGGCGGTGGAGGTGTGTGAAGGGATGGGTCGGTGGTGGTGAGGAGTTTGGTGGGTGGACATCTCCAATAATGGATATTTGAGCTTTTTTGTTTGTTTGGTGGGTGGAGATCTTCAATGGAGATTTCGAGTTCAATTTTTAGAATGAAGATTTCTCATTGATGATGATGATTAAGAAGATTTTTTTTTTTTTTTTTTAATGATGTTTGAAAAAAAATAATAGGAGATCTAGGTTCTTAAAAAAAAACACTGATATTTTTTTTTTCTTATGATGGTCTGGGTTGTTCCCAGATCTCCCAATTTTTTTTTCTTTAAACAAAAAAATTCTTTGATTTTTTTTCTTTATTTGACCATGATGATGACGGAGATGGCTTCCCAAATATGATAATGATGTAGATTGTAGAATGGAGATGGATTCACTAATCTCCCAAACAAAAAATTCTTTATTTTTTCCTTCGATTTTGTTGAATTTGATGATGATGATGAGAGATCTGGGCTCACAAATCTCAAACCACCACCGCTCCCTCCCTCCTCGATCGCGCCTCCGCCGACGACACAACCTTCTCTCCATCTCCTGCTACATCTATTGGGTTTTGTTTGGTTTGATGGAGGCTGTGGTCGTAGGCGTGGAGGTTAGTTGGGTTGTGTCTGATTTGATAAGGGGGAAGACGGAGGTGGACATGGTGGTGGTAGAGCCATGGATTTTTCTTGGTTGATGAGTGCAGCAGCGGCGGTCTTGGTGGCGTTGAAGCTCTGGTTTTAGTAATGGGTTAGGGTTTGTGGTTGATTTAATGAATTTATGAGAATTGAAATTTTGTTTTGTACAAATGGAGATCTAAATTTTATAAAACCGGTTTTGGTGAAAACTGGATTTTTAAATTTTTTTCAACCAGATCTCTCCAGCTATATAATCTTAGTTGAAAATTTGATTGAAGTTGCTCCATCTATATGATTTAACGGAACCCTAACGGAATTGGACGGCAGGGACCAAAATACAGGTTTTTGGAAACTAGAAGGACCTGTCAAGAGAAAACTGAAAATCGGGGGACCACTTTGGCTATTAGGTCAAACTAGAGGGACTAAAACGAATTTCACCCATATGTTAATTATGACCATTTAAATAAGTAAAAAGTCAGATTTTTTGACTTTTTATATAAGACAAATATATATATATATATCTTAAATTAAGATTTAATTTTTTTTTAAAAAAAACAAACAAGTTTATTTATCTTAATTTATATAAAAAAAAGATGTAAAAATAAAAATAGTAATTAAGACTAACCTCAAATGCAAGAAATGAGCCAATGTGTCTTTATAAAGCCGGTACCTATCTCTGGGATCTCTACACTTACTCATCTCCACTGAATCTGGTTGCATGACTATGAAATAGTGTCCAACTACTGGATCCGGGCCCTGTGTAAAGTTCTTTCAAAATAAAAATATAAAAAAAAAAACCAAATTTTTGTAGGCAAAAATAGGAATAAAAACCTTGACAAGAGATCTTGAAGGTGTCGAGGACGACTATGGTGAAGAAGAAATGACTCTTCTCTTTAGAATCGACCCAACACTGCTTCGAAACATGCTTTTCTCTTTTATCTGCTCTCAGGGTTTTTTGAGAAGAACCTCACTGATTTGGGTTTTCTCTGTTTGTTTTTACATTACACAGGTCAGGCTGGTCAGCCATCGAGTTTAACTTTATTTATTTATTGAATAAAAAGGGTTTGTTTATTTTAATTTACTGGAAACAAAAATTTTTGGAGGCCATAGGGTTTGTTGTTGATTTAATGAATTTGTGAGAATTGAAATTTTGTTTTGTACAAATGGAGATCTGGATTTTATAAAACCGGTTTTGGTGAAAACTGGATTTTTAAATTTTTATCAACCAGATCTCTCCAGCTATGTAATCTTAGCTGAAAATTTGATTGAAGTTGCTCCAGCTATATGATCTAACGGAACCCTAACGGAATTGGACGACAGGGACCAAAATACATGTTTTTGGAATCTTGTCAAGAGAAAGCTGAAAACCGGGGGACCACTTTGGCTATTAGGTCAAACTAGAGGGACTAAAACGAATTTCACCCATATGTTAATTATGACCATTTAAATAAGTAAAAAGTCAGATTTTTTGACTTTTTATATAAGACATATATATATATCTTAAATTAAGATTTAATTTTTTTAAAAAAAAAACAAACAAGTTTATTTATCTTAATTTATTTAAAAAAAAGATGTAAAAATAAAAATAGTAATTAAGACTTACCTCACATGCAAGAAATGAGCCAATGTGTCTTTATAAAGCCGGTACCTATCTCTGGGATCTCTGCACATACTCATCTCCACTGAATCTGGTTGCATGACTATGAAATAGTGTCCAACTACTGGATCCGGGCCCTGTGTAAAGTTCTTTCAAAATAAAAAAAAATAAAAAAAATCAAATTTTTGTAGGCAAAAATGGGAATACAAACCTTGACAAGAGATCTTGAAGATGTCGAGGACGACTATGGTGAAGAAGAAATGACTCTTCTCTTTAGAATCGACCCAACACTGCTTCGAAACATGCTTTTCTCTTTTATCTGCTCTCAGGGTTTTTTGAGAAGAACCTCACTGATTTGGGTTTTCTCTGTTTGTTTTTACATTACACAGGTCAGGCTGGTCAGCCATCGAGTTTAACTTTATTTATTTATTGAATAAAAAGGGTTTGTTTATTTTAATTTACTGGAAACAAAAATTTTTGGAGGCCATAGGGTTTGTTGTTGATTTAATGAATTTGTGAGAATTGAAATTTTGTTTTGTACAAATGGAGATCTGGATTTTATAAAACCGGTTTTGGTGAAAACTGGATTTTTAAATTTTTATCTACCAGATCTCTCCAGCTATGTAATCTTAGCTGAAAATTTGATTGAAGTTGCTCCAGCTATATGATCTAACGGAACCCTAAGGGAATTGGACGGCAGGGACCAAAATACATGTTTTTGGAATCTAGAGGGACCTGTCAAGAGAAAGCTGAAAACCGGGGGACCACTTTGGCTATTAGGTCAAACTAGAGGGACTAAAACGAATTTCACCCATATGTTAATTATGACCATTTAAATAAGTAAAAAGTCAGATTTTTTGACTTTTTATATAAGACATATATATATATATATATCTTAAATTAAGATTTAATTTAAAAAAAAAAAAAAAACAAACAAGTTTATTTATCTTAATTTATATAAAAAAAAGATGTAAAAATAAAAATAGTAATTAAGACTAACCTCACATGCAAGAAATGAGCCAATGTGTCTTTATAAAGCCGATACCTATCTCTGGGATCTCTGCACATACTCATCTCCACTGAATCTGGTTGCGTGACTATGAAATAGTGTCCAACTACTGGATCCGGGCCCTGTGTAAAGTTCTTTCAAAATTAAAAAAAAAAAAAAAATCAAATTTTTGTAGGCAAAAATGGGAATAAAAACCTTGACAAGAGATCTTGAAGATGTCGAGGACGACTATGGTGAAGAAGAAATGACTCTTCTCTTTAGAATCGACCCAACACTGCTTCGAAACATGCTTTTCTCTTTTATCTGCTCTCAGGGTTTTTTGAGAAGAACCTCACTGATTTGGGTTTTCTCATTTTTTTTTTTACATTACACAGGTCAGGCTGGTCAGCCATCGAGTTTAACTTTATTTATTTATTGAATAAAAAGGGTTTGTTTATTTTAATTTACTGGAAACAAAAATTTTTGGAGGCCATAGGGTTTGTTGTTGATTTAATGAATTTGTGAGAATTGAAATTTTGTTTTGTACAAATGGAGATCTGGATTTTATAAAACCGGTTTTGGTGAAAACTGGATTTTTAAATTTTTATCAACCAGATCTCTCCAGCTATGTAATCTTAGCTGACAATTTGATTGAAGTTGCTCCAGCTATATGATCTAACGGAACCCTAACGGAATTGGACGGCAGGGACCAAAATACATGTTTTTGGAAACTAGAGGGACCTGTCAAGAGAAAGTTGAAAACCGGGGGACCACTTTGGCTATTAGGTCAAACTAGAGGGACTAAAACGAATTTCACCCATATGTTAATTATGAACATTTAAATAAGTAAAAAGTCAGATTTTTTGACTTTTTATATAAGACGTATATATATATATCTTAAATTAAGATTTAATTTTTTTTTAAAAAAAACAAACAAGTTTATTTATCTTAATTTATATAAAAAAAAGATGTAAAAATAGAAATAGTAATTAAGACTAACCTCACATGCAAGAAATGAGCCAATGTGTCTTTATAAAACCGGTACCTATCTCTGGGATCTCTGCACATACTCATCTCCACTGAATCTGGTTGCATGACTATGAAATAGTGTCCAACTACTGGATCCGGGCCCTGTGTAAAGTTCTTTCAAAATTAAAAAAAAAAAAAAAAAAAAATCAAATTTTTGTAGGCAAAAATGGGAATACAAACCTTGACAAGAGATCTTGAAGATGTCGAGGACGACTATGGTGAAGAAGAAATGACTCTTCTCTTTAGAATCGACCCAACACTGCTTCGAAACATGCTTTTCTCTTTTATCTGCTCTCAGGGTTTTTTGAGAAGAACCTCACTGATTTGGGTTTTCTCTGTTTGTTTTTATATTACACAGGTGAGGCTGGTCAGCCATCGAGTTTAACTTTATTTATTTATTGAATAAAAAGGGTTTGTTTATTTTAATTTACTGGAAACAAAATTTTTTTGAAGCCATAGGGTTTGTGGTTGATTTAATGAATTTGTGAGAATTGAAATTTTGTTTTGTATAAATGGAGATCTGGATTTTATAAAACCGGTTTTGGTGAAAACTGGATTTTTAAATTTTTTTCAACCAGATCTCTCCAGCTATATAATCTTAGTTGAAAATTTGATTGAAGTTGCTTCAGCTATATGATCTAACGGAACCCTAACGGAATTGGACGGCAGAGACCAAAATACAGGTTTTAGGAAACTAGAGGGACCTGTCAAGAGAAAGCTGAAAACCGGGGGACCACTTTGGCTATTAGGTCAAACTAGAGGGACTAAAATGAATTTCACCCATATGTTAATTATGACCATTTAAATAAGTAAAAAGTCAGATATTTTGACTTTTTATATAAGACATATATATATATATCTTAAATTAAGATTTAATTTTTTTTTTTAAAAAAACAAACAAGTTTATTTATCTTAATTTATATAAAAAAAAGATGTAAAAATAAAAATAGTAATTAAGACTAACCTCACATGCAAGAAATGAGCCAATGTGTCTTTATAAAGCCGGTACCTATCTCTGGGATCTCTGCACATACTCATCTCCACTGAATCTGGTTGCATGACTATGAAATAGTGTCCAACTACTGGATCCGGGCCCTGTTTAAAGTTTTTTCAAAATAAAATAAAATAAAAAAAAATCAAATTTTTGTATGCAAAAATGGGAATACAAACCTTGACAAGAGATCTTGAAGATGTCGAGGACGACTATGGTGAAGAAGAAATGACTCTTCTCTTTAGAATCGACCCAACACTGCTTCGAAACATGCTTTTCTCTTTTATCTGCTCTCAGGGTTTTTTGAGAAGAACCTCACTGATTTGGGTTTTCTCTGTTTGTTTTTATATTACACAGGTCAGGCTGGTCAGCCATCGAGTTTAACTTTATTTATTTATTGAATAAAAAGGGTTTGTTTATTTTAATTTACTGGAAACAAAATTTTTTTGAAGCCATAGGGTTTGTGGTTGATTTAATGAATTTGTGAGAATTGAAATTTTATTTTGTACAAATGGAGATCTGGATTTTATAAAACCGGTTTTGGTGAAAACTGGATTTTTAAATTTTTTTCAACTAGATCTCTCCAGCTATATAATCTTAGTTGAAAATTTGATTGAAGTTGCTTCAGCTATATGATCTAACGGAACCCTAACGGAATTGGACGGCAGGGACCAAAATACAGGTTTTAGGAAACTAGAGGGACATGTCAAGAGAAAGCTGAAAACCGGGGGACCACTTTGGCTATTAGGTCAAACTAGAGGGACTAAAACGAATTTCACCCATATGTTAATTATGACCATTTAAATAAGTAAAAAGTCAGATTTTTTGACTTTTTATATAAGACATATATATATATATATCTTAAATTAAGATTTAATTTAAAAAAAAAAAAAACAAACAAGTTTATTTATCTTAATTTATATAAAAAAAAGATGTAAAAATAAAAATAGTAATTAAGACTAACCTCACATGCAAGAAATGAGCCAATGTGTCTTTATAAAGCCGATACCTATCTCTGGGATCTCTGCACATACTCATCTCCACTGAATCTGGTTGCGTGACTATGAAATAGTGTCCAACTACTGGATCCGGGCCCTGTGTAAAGTTCTTTCAAAATTAAAAAAAAAAAAAAAAATCAAATTTTTGTAGGCAAAAATGGGAATAAAAACCTTTACAAGAGATCTTGAAGATGTCGAGGACGACTATGGTGAAGAAGAAATGACTCTTCTCTTTAGAATCGACCCAACACTGCTTCGAAACATGCTTTTCTCTTTTATCTGCTCTCAGGGTTTTTTGAGAAGAACCTCACTGATTTGGGTTTTCTCTGTTTGTTTTTACATTACACAGGTCAGGCTGGTCAGCCATCGAGTTTAACTTTATTTATTTATTGAATAAAAAGAGTTTGTTTATTTTAATTTACTGGAAACAAAAATTTTTGGAGGCCATAGGGTTTGTTGTTGATTTAATGAATTTGTGAGAATTGAAATTTTGTTTTGTACAAATGGAGATCTGGATTTTATAAAACCGGTTTTGGTGAAAACTGGATTTTTAAATTTTTATCAACCAGATCTCTCCAGCTATGTAATCTTAGCTGAAAATTTGATTGAAGTTGCTCCAGCTATATGATCTAACGGAACCCTAACGGAATTGGACGGCAGGGACCAAAATACATGTTTTTGGAAACTAGAGGGACCTGTCAAGAGAAAGTTGAAAACCGGGGGACCACTTTGGCTATTAGGTCAAACTAGAGGGACTAAAACGAATTTCACCCATATGTTAATTATGACCATTTAAATAAGTAAAAAGTCAGATTTTTTGACTTTTTATATAAGACATATATATATGTATCTTAAATTAAGATTTAATTTTTTTTTAAAAAAAACAAACGAGTTTATTTATCTTAATTTATTTAAAAAAAAGATGTAAAAATAAAAATAGTAATTAAGACTAACCTCACATGCAAGAAATGAGCCAATGTGTCTTTATAAAGCCGGTACCTATCTCTGGGATCTCTGCACATACTCATCTCCACTGAATCTGGTTGCATGACTATGAAATAGTGTCCAACTACTGGATCCGGGCCCTATGTAAAGTTCTTTCAAAATAAAAAAAAATAAAAAAAATCAAATTTTTGTAGGCAAAAATGGGAATACAAACCTTGACAAGAGATCTTGAAGATGTCGAGGACGACTATGGTGAAGAAGAAATGACTCTTCTCTTTAGAATCGACCCAACACTGCTTCGAAACATGCTTTTCTCTTTTCTCTTTTCTCTGTTCTCTGCTCTCAGGGTTTTTTGAGAAGAACCTCTCTGATTTGGGTTTTCTCTGTTTGTTTTTGTATTACACAGGTCAGGCTGGTCAGCCATCGAGTTTAACTTTATTTATTTATTTTATAAAAAGGGTTTGTTTATTTTAATTTGTTGGAAACAAAAAATTTTGGAAGCCATAGGGTTTGTGGTTGATTTAATGAATTTGTGAGAATTGAAATTTTGTTTTGTACAAATGGAGATCTGGATTTTATAAAACCGGTTTTGGTGAAAACTGGATTTTTAAATTTTTTTCAACCAGATCTCTCCAACTATATAATCTTAGTTGAAAATTTGATTGAAGTTGCTCCAGCTATATGATCTAACGGAACCCTAACGGAATTGGACGGCAGGGACCAAAATACAGGTTTTTGGAAACTAGAGGGACTTGTCAAGAGAAAGCTGAAAACCGGGGGACCACTTTGGCTATTAGGTCAAACTAGAGGGATTAAAACGAATTTCACCCATATGTTAATTATGAACATTTAAATAAGTAAAAAGTCAGATTTTTTGACTTTTTATATAAGACGTATATATATATATATCTTAAATTAAGATTTAATTTTTTTTTAAAAAAAACAAACAAGTTTATTTATCTTAATTTATATAAAAAAAAGATGTAAAAATAAAAATAGTAATTAAGACTAACCTCACATGCAAGAAATGAGCCAATGTGTCTTTATAAAACCGGTACCTATCTCTGGGATCTCTGCACATACTCATCTCCACCGAATCTGGTTGCATGACTATGAAATAGTGTCCAACTACTGGATCCGGGCCCTGTGTAAAGTTTTTTCAAAATAAAATTAAAAAAAAAAAAAATCAAATTTTTGTAGGCAAAAATGGGAATACAAACCTTGACAAGAGATCTTGAAGATGTCGAGGACGACTATGGTGAAGAAGAAATGACTCTTCTCTTTAGAATCGACCCAACACTGCTTCGAAACATGCTTTTCTCTTTTATCTGCTCTCAGGGTTTTTTGAGAAGAACCTCACTGATTTGGGTTTTCTCTGTTTGTTTTTATATTACACAGGTGAGGCTGGTCAGCCATCAAGTTTAACTTTATTTATTTATTGAATAAAAAGGGTTTGTTTATTTTAATTTATTGGAAACAAAATTTTTTTGAAGCCATAGGGTTTGTGGTTGATTTAATTAATTTGTGAGAATTGAAATTTTGTTTTGTACAAATGGAGATCTGGATTTTATAAAACCGGTTTTGGTGAAAACTGGATTTTTAAATTTTTTTCAACCAGATCTCTCCAACTATATAATCTTAGTTGAAAATTTGATTGAAGTTGCTCCAGCTATATGATCTAACGGAACCCTAACGGAATTGGACGGCAGGGACCAAAATACAGGTTTTTGGAAACTAGAGGGACCTGTCAAGAGAAAGCTGAAAACCGGGGGACCACTTTAGCTATTAGGTCAAACTAGAGGGACTAAAACGAATTTCACCCATATGTTAATTATGACCATTTAAATAAGTAAAAAGTCAGATTTTTTGACTTTTTATATAAGACATATATATATATCTTAAATTAAGATTTAATTTTTTTTAAAAAAAAACAAACAAGTTTATTTATCTTAATTTATATAAAAAAAAGATGTAAAAATAAAAATAGTAATTAAGACTAACCTCACATGCAAGAAATGAGCCAATGTGTCTTTATAAAGCCGGTACCTATCTCTGGGATCTCTGCACATACTCATCTCCACTGAATCTGGTTGCATGACTATGAAATAGTGTCCAACTACTGGATCCGGGCCCTGTGTAAAGTTCTTTCAAAATAAAAAAATAAAAAATAAAAAATCAAATTTTTGTAGGCAAAAATGGGAATACAAACCTTGACAAGAGATCTTGAAGATGTCGAGGACGACTATGGTGAAGAAGAAATGACTCTTCTCTTTAGAATCGACCCAACACTGCTTCGAAACATGCTTTTCTCTTTTATCTGCTCTCAGGGTTTTTTGAGAAGAACCTCACTGATTTGGGTTTTCTTTGTTTGTTTTTATATTACACAGGTCAGGCTGGTCAGCCATCGAGTTTAACTTTATTTATTTATTGAATAAAAAGGGTTTGTTTATTTTAATTTACTGGAAACAAAATTTTTTGGAAGCCATAGGGTTTTTTGGTCCCCACTTGAACCCATGCCTTTTTTAATTTTAGAATATTTCCATTTGATTTGTAATTAAAAGTAGTTTTTATTTTTTAAATAAAAAAAAAAACTAATTTTAAAATGAGTAATAAATTTATATTAATTAAAAATATTTTATTAAAAATGACAAATTGCACAAACATCCCTTGAGTTTAGATGTAATTGCAGCTATATGGAACTTTTACTCAAAATTATACAAACATCCCCTGCCGTTAGTGGTCAACCGTTATTTTTAACTTTTGACTGTCTTGGTGGTAAGAAAAGTCTAAAATGCCCTCAGTTATTATTTGTCTTTTATTTTAGGATAAATTGCAATAAAATACCCTCACGTTTGCCAATACCATTGCCATATTGAACTTTTGTCTTAATTACAAGAAGATACCCCTGACCATGTTGACCACAGTTAGTCTTAACGGTGGACATAATGGTTTAAGGGCAAAACGGTCCTTTTAGCATATTTGAGAAACCAAAATATTAAAAACCAAAATAAAAAAATTTTATCTTGAAAAAAGAAATAGAATAAAAAAAAAACATGGAGATATCTCCTATATGGCTATATCTCAACAGATCTCCTTAGAGTTCGCCATTGGCGGCAGGCAAACAGCACGTGAAGTCATGAATGAAGCGGGATATGGAAGAAGGTTGGGCCGGCGGTGGAGGTGTGTGAAGGGATGGGTCGGTGGTGGTGAGGAGTTTGGTGGGTGCACATCTCCAATAATGGAGATTTGAGCTTTTTTGTTTGTTTGGTGGGTGGAGATCTTCAATGGAGATTTCGAGTTTAATTTTTAGAATGAAGATTTCTCATTGATGATGATGATTAAGAAGATTTTTTTTTTTTTTTTTTGATGATGTTTGAAAAAAAATAATAGGAGATCTGGGTTCTTAAAAAAAAAACACTAATATTTTTTTTTCTTATGATGGTCTGGGTTGTTCCCAGATCTCCCGATTTTTTTTTTCTTTAAACAAAAAAATTCTTTGATTTTTTTCTTTATTTGACCATGATGATGACGGAGATGGCTTCCCAAATATGATAATGATGTAGATTGTAGAATGGAGATGGATTCACTAATCTCCCAAACAAAAAATTCTTTATTTTTTCCTTCAATTTTGTTGAATTTGATGATGATGATGAGAGATCTAGGCTCACAAATCTCAAACCACCACCGCTCCCTCCCTCCTCGATCGCGCCTCCGCCGACGACACTACCTTCTCTCCATCTCCTGCTACATCTATTGGGTTTTGTTTGGTTTGATGGAGGCTGTGGTCGTAGGCGTGGAGGTTTGTTGGGTTGTGTCTGATTTGATAAGCGCGAAGACGGAGGTGGACATGGTGGTTGTAGAGCCATGGATTTTTCTGGGTTGATGAGTGCAGCAGCGACGGTCTTGGTGGCGTTGAAGCTCTGGTTTTTGTAATGGGTTTGGGTTTGTGGTTGATTTAATGAATTTGTGAGAATTGAAATTTTGTTTTGTACAAATGGAGATCTGGATTTTATAAAACTGGTTTTGGTGAAAACTGGATTTTTAAATTTTGTTCAACCAGATCTCTCCAGCTATATAATCTTAGTTGAAAATTTGATTGAAGTTGCTCTAGTTTTTTTTTTTTTTTTTTTTTTTCAACTTGTCCAGAAAAAAGAGAATAGACTTTTTATTAATGTTGCTCCAGTTGAAATGCATATGACCTCTGTTTTTATTATTATAAATAAATTACTTTCATTTAATCTTTTAGATTTTGTGCAATTATTTCTGATTTTTTTTAAAACTTTTTTTCTATTATTACCTTTTGCATATGTTGCTTATTTATTTTTAAATTTTGTTATTTCTTTTTAAAAAAAAAATTGAAATACTTTTAAAATTTAATTAAACAATAATATAACTTCATAAAAACAAAATAAAGAATAATATTAAAATAATTCATAAAACATTAAAAGAAGGGCAATTTGGACATTCAACAATGAAATGATGGTCAACGGTTTTCTTTAACAGTAGTCAAACGGTCAAGGGTATCTCATTGTAATTTTAGATAAAAGTTCGATTTGCATGTGGTATGACAAAATGTGAGGGTACTTTATTGCAATTTACCCTTTATTTTATTATTTATTTCATAAAACAAAATCAATTAGATAATATAATAAAATTTATCAAAAAAATAATATATAATAAAAATAATTAAAATTATAAAAAACGCATAAAAAGAAGAAAATGAGATCAGTTGAAAATCTATGTCCGAAGTCCAAACTCCAAAAATAAAGATTGGTTTTTTCTTTTCTTTTTTTAAAGTAAAAATAAAGATAAGTTGAAAATCAAATCGGCCAATATAATAAAAATAATTAAAAATAAAAAAGATTAAACACACACAACAAGGAGATAAGATTAGTTGAAAAATCTAGATGATTTTCAGCTGTGAATTTGTGATCCTTCACCTGTCAAAAACAAAAACTCACCATTTTAATTTTCAAAACAAAATCTGGAATCGGTGATCTTCAACGGCGATGGAGACTCCACCTCTACCTTTTGGAGTCGGAGAAGTCGATCTACTCCGTTTGGAGCAGATCCGACGCGCAGGAGTCAGATCTTCTCCAATCGGATCTCATCTGCAGCTGAAGGAGATCGACTGAAGAAGTTTCTTCTTGAACTCTTTAACTTTCTCCTTTCACTTTGCTGATAGTGGTCTATAAGGTTTTTCCATTCGCCTGTTGGTCTAGAACTAGACTCTTTATTACCCAGTCTAAAATCTTTGTTATTTTACCTTCAAACTACTTAGTTTAAGGAGATCGGGATATCCTCCAAGGGATCTCCTTCGATTGGAGGAGACCTTCTTCTTTGAGTAAAAGCTATTGAATTGTTTCATGGTTGCTTTTTGTTGATTTTTTTAATTTTTTAATTTTTTAATTTTTGGCTTTGGTTTAGATATCTGTTATATATTTGTAATTTGGATCTTTAGGTTAGTGATGCAATATCGAGTGTGTGTGTGTATTTTTTTTTATTTTTATTTTTTTTGTTTGGTTGGTGAGAAAATACGAGAGAAAGTGGAAGGAGAAATTGAAGTTTTATATATAAAAAAAATTCTTTTCATAAATCAGGACCATCGACGAAGGAGATTAGAAGCTAGAGGGATCTCCTCCACGGGGCTCCATCCCTTTTCATTATTATTTTTATATAAATAAATTATTATTATATATAAATTATTAATAAGTCAAAAGACTATTTTACCCCTTAACCGTTAAGTTATAACTGCAATTTACTAATGATAGGGGATATTGGTGCAATTTCGATCAAAAGTTCCATATAGCTGCAATTACACCTAAACTTGGGGGATGTTTGTGCAATTAGTCCTATTAAAAAAAACAATTTATTGTTGTATTATAGCATTTTTAATATGATATTATAAATAAGAAATATTAATTTTATGATCCAAAAAGCGGTAATCTTATAACATTCATAAAACATTACAACTTGAACTCTTAAACTCCTTTTAAATAAAAAAAAATAAAAAAATTCGGTTCAGAACGGCCGGTTCACTGGAATTGGAACCGGAACCGCGTCAGGCCTACTCTTAAAGCTAATTTAATAAACAACTATTCACTTTTTTCTTAAACTAAATACTTATATAATAGTAAACTAAAAGTGATTATTTCTTAAGCTATTATTTCCCTTCTCAATTAGTTGTTTTTATTTTGGTTCATAGTTATAAATATAAAGGTTGTAAACTTGTAATATATTTTTCTTGTTCGACATTAATTGATTAAAAACAGAACACAAAATTACAAATTAAGCAAAAATTTTAAGTTTATTTAAACCGATCCCAGTTGTTAAAAGTTAAAACAGAAAAATATTTTAACCTTTGTATGTAAAAATGGTTTTACTAGGTAAATAAATAAAATTTGGGTCATATTAATAGGAATCTTTATATTCACAACCAAAAACTTAATTAAATAATTAATAATTAATATTTATATTTGAAAAATAAAAAAATAATTTTATATACATTAATATGAAATTTTTTTTGCCTAAAAAAATTATAAATATCCAATTTTTTATATTAATGTTTTAATTCTAAGATATGCTGAGCCACGTGGAAACATATTGCATAAGCCTTGATTGAATCGCAATCATCATTGCATATTGGAGCTGGTGCTAGTTTAATAAGGCTTTATATGCTGCTGCTAATTTAAGGATTAAAAAAAAAAAATGAGAAATGAGAAATGATTATATGAATAAAATAAAACAAATCACGTAGAATGAGAGAAGCAACAATGATGAAGAAACATAAATTCCAGAGATTGCAGAAGAGAAGTGTGTGTTGTTCAGTCATCAGTGTCAAACATATCAGCCGCCAAAGCTAACTTTGGTTTGTCTTTTAATAGTAGCGGCAATTAATGCGAAGATAATATCAATGATGAAGATTTTTTATCCAGATTTCTGTACTTACTGACCTACTTCAAGACTTCAAGTTCAAAATCATTTTTTTTTTAATTTTAAAGTATTTCTTTATAGGGTCACCGACTCACCGAGTAAAATATTACATTTCATATATTTATTTTACTATTATTTAGATAACTAAATGATTTTTTTTTTAACAGCATTTAATGCTAAGATAATATCAATGATGAAGATTTTTTATATTACATTTCATATATTTATTTTACTATTATTTAACTAAATGAATTTAATTATTCAAGTCAATACTAAAGTTGTCAAAACGTGCCGGTAACGCCCCCAAAGGCCCAGGCGCCTCAACGTGTCGTGCCGTGCCAAGCATAACTCTTTAAGAAGAAGGGTGCCATGACGTGCTTGCACCCTCGGCCTTGCACGACACGGCCCGCCTCCTTGGCGGACCTTAAAGGGCCGGGTACATCAGGGCCGACCCTAATTGACAGCTTAAATTAGTATATTGTCGAATAAGTGACATTTATCAAATTGACTTGAACGTCGATCATCAATCGTCACTCTATTATTGTTATTGTTTTATCAAATTTATGATATATAAGTATTTTATATTCGTATTTCAAAAACAAACATATATTTTATATTCTTTTATTTGCTTAATTATGTGTAAGGGTGTAAAAGCATCTCCTACCATATCTCTATCTTCATAAAGTTTCAAAATAAAAATTTTTTTCGGATTTCATCTCTAAATTTTTTTCACTCCCACCACACTCTCTATCTATATTTCTTTCTCTATTTCTATTTCTATTTCTATTTATATCTTTAAATAACTTATAGGCTAATTGGCATTGATGCCCCATAAACTCTTCCAAAATATGCACTATGCCCCCTACTTTTTTTCTTTTTTTTTGCCACTAAACCCCCTGAATTCTCGTTTTTTTTTTGCAAACATTTGGGTTTTTTACCCCTTGTGAGGGGGTAAATTCCGTCACCTATAGTCAATTTTTGAGAGTTCGAGGGGTTTAATGACAAAAAAAAAAGAGTATAGAGGGTAATGTGTAAATTGAGGCATAGTTCAGGGGGCATTAGTGCCAATTAGCCTAACTCATATTTTCATTATTATTTTGAATTTCATACACTATTTTGGAGTATGGTAGATGATCTCTAATGAAATCAAATCAGATGTCCAAATTGGGACATGTGTTTACATTTATGGAAAAATTTGAAAAACAATAATTAAATGTAGACACATGTAATTGAGACACAATTTTTGAACAGGTGATTTGAGTCCATCTCTAATTAAGTCAGATCATTAATCTCAATTCTAACTACTAGAGTTAAGTTAAACAAACTTAAATATGTGACTTAATTTTTTTAATTTAATGTTCAACCACCCATATGCTCTTATTTTTAGAGTTGTAAATATATTTAAATTCGACATGATTATTAACCATTTGATTAAGAGTACATGAGTGATTATGATATTATAGTAAAAAAATAAAAAAACAAATCATAAATTTAAGTCGGTTTAGTTTAAAACCTATGTAGCACGGATACGGTTACGGGATACGGATACGACACGATACGGGGATACGGTAAATCTTTAAAAACTAGGATACGGAAGGATACGTCGATTAAAATTATATATATTTATATTTAAAAAATAATAATAATATATGAAAATGTATTTGATAATTCATTCAAAATCAAAACATATTTAGAATCCAAAACATGTCAAATATCTACATAAGTTATAACAATGTAACATATTATAGGATCCAAATAAGACATGTCACATAAGTAGTAACATATTACAAAATCCAAATAAAACATACGTCACATAAACCATAACATATTACAAAATCTAAATAATACATTAAAAAAAAAAAAAAACTCATAAAACATATTCAAAATTCCTAATTAACTTCACTATCATCATTCACATTGTTAAAGGATATAGATAATTTAACATCTAACTATGGTTCATTAAGAGAAAGGTTTGTAATATCAAGTATCCCGTCAATGGAATCAAAACCAAAATTTATTTATAATTTCATTTTGACCCCTAAATTTTTGAAATTATAATTTAACCATGTTTTATACTAAAATAATTATAATATTGGCCCAAAAGTATCTTTGATGTATCCCCCAAGTAGCCTTTAAGTATCCTCAAAGTATCCTCCATTCAAACTTATGAAAAGTCAACGGATACACCATTTGGCGTATCAGATACGTATCCTGAAATATCCGTGGAGTATCTGAACCGGATACGAGTTCGATACGAGTTACCTCCATCAAATGGAGTATCCGTGTTTCCTAGTTTAAAACTAATATGAGTTACCAAAATATTTGTATCTATTTATTATTGGATTCATTTAATATTATTATTATTTTGAAATATTTCTTTTAACTCAAGATGCGTATGGAATGTGAAGGGATAGGCTCAAACCTACTATAGTACTATCTATATATTTAATGGATAATATATCTATTTATTATTGGTCACATCACTCACATTGTGTGCTACCATCCAAATAATCATTTCTTCTTTATTCACTTATTTATTATTTTGAAATAAATAATTATTTCGGCACAACACAGCTGCATTTCCTGAGAAAGGTCAGTTTACTGATGTGGGTTGGTGCAGCTCCACCTGTGACCTGTTAATCTGAGAAATATCAGTTTACTGATGAGGAAGAAGGGTATGGTCAACTTAATGAGCCGCTGCGTTTCCTTTGCCTTTTCCATATATAACATGGTTTCTACTTTCTAGTGCCATCTCTGGTCTCTTTTTTCTTGGATTAGGAGCTAATTAGGTGTTCTTAAAAAAGGTTTTCAAATTATTATTATTATTATGACATGACACGCATGCATACCATGGTACGTCTCGCCTGTGTTTTCATTTATCTCCCTGGGTACATTTTGGTATGCCTGGACCGCCTGGTTATCTGTGGTGAAGTGGAAAAATAGGTTTTATGCTTGTAATATATTCTATATATAATGTACTATTTGTTGTATCTTTTTCTTTCTTTCTAAAGAGACGATAAATTTCAGTACAGGTGTGTGCTAAGTTATTAGGGTTTAATTTTAATTGATGTGGATCAATGTGTTTATTTCATTTATGTTTTTGGCATCTCTGTGCATGTTTTACTCTGGATCAATGTTCTGTATAAAACATTAATTAGATTATGTTATTCTACTTAGGTTGTGTAAGTTTATAAACTAATCAAACGAAACTTGATTAATTTTTATTTGTAATTATAGTGTTTATAAAGCAAAGTGAATCAAGTTAATTATATAAATCTCTTACACAAAAAAATAATAAATAATAAATAAATAAATAAATAAAGTTCAGAGAACTTCAGTTCATCTTGTATAGGGAATTAAGTTCACTTCTAAGTAGAGTTTGATTTCCAGCAAGAAAATTGGAAGAGAGGAAGTTGATGTCAAAGAGAGACTTTTTTATTTTTATTTTTTTTATTTTATTTTATTTTTTATATGAAAGTTAGAGAGACTTTTGAATTCATTCATTTTTTAATTTATAGTAATTTTATTTATAATTACCGTGTAAAATTTCTTTTATAACATGTCATTGTTGAGTAATTATAAAATTCAACATGTAAAAAATTTCATTTATAATTACGGTTATAAATTTATTTTACAACAAGTCATTGACTGTATTGAAAATTTGTAAATATAAAATTTGTCATTGACTGTATTGCGTTTCTTTCCTTACAAATAACTCTATCTCTCATTCTGAAGCTCATCAGAAAACCCTTCCAAGTTCTTCTGAAGCTCTCCTTCTTCCAATTTCAATTCTTTAGAATCCTTTTTTTTTTTTTCAACTTTCTCATTTTTTTCTTTTTCTAACTTTCAACTTCTCTAAATTTATCCTTTTTTTATCGGGCTCTTTTGTGCCGGTTTCTCTTTGTATCTCATCAAGGACATTATTGTCTATAAACTAAAATTATCTGGGTGAATTCTATCCTGGTTATATTATTTGTGATGAGTTTTATGCAATTTTTTATAATAATAATGCTAGAGATGTTGGTGGGATGGGAAGGCTTGAGGTCACTAGTGGTGCACCTCTGAGAGAAAAAAACGAACTCTGAAAAAGAAAGGAGGAGAAGCTTTCACAAATCTTTATTTCTCTCTTAATATTTCTTACACCACCCACACCTTACAATCACAATCTGAATCCCTTTATATAGGGAAATAAAATGATAAACAAACAAACCACTTTCGGTGGATAGTGGCAAACCACTTTAGGTGGAAAGTGGAAAACAAAATGAATGCAAAGCAACTATAATTGAGTAACTTTCGGTGGAAGTGGAGGAGGTCATCAATGGTTGCTAGTGGAGGAGGTTCTTCTGGAAGGTGGCTGACTTGGAGGCAAGTTTATTTTTCAACATCCTCCCTTAAACTTGACTCTCCGTGTTTCGTCATACCAAGCATTGTCTTTAATCTTGAAAACACGTCATGTTTGAGCGGCTTGGTGAAAATATCAGCAGCTTGATCATATGTCCTGCAAGAAACTAGTTCCACCTCTTTTTCCTTCACATGCTCTCTGATGAAATGATACCGCGTATCAATATGTTTGCTCCTTTCATGGAATACTGGATTCTTTGCTAGTGCAATCGCTGACCGATTGTCGATGTAAACCTCTGTGGGATTAACTTGTGGAAATCCCAAGTACTGCAACACATTCCTAATCCATATACCATGACAAACAGCTGAGCAGGCAGCAACGTACTCAGCTTCACATGATGATAACGTCACAATGGCTTGCTTTTTGGATGACCATGTGAACGCTGTATCTCCCATAAAAAACGTAAAACCTGTTGTGCTTTTACGTTCATCCAGATCTCTTCCCCAATCACTATCTGAATAGCCAATCAACCTGCAATCTTCACATTTGGTATATAAAATACCATCATTAATAGTACCTTTTATGTACCGAAGAATTCTCTTTGCTGCATTCAGGTGAGATTGATCAGGAGTCTCCATGTATCTGCTGACTAGTCCAACTCCATAGAGTATATCTGGCCTGGTACATGTCAAGTATCTCAAGCTTCCAACCAAGCTCTTGAAATAGGTTGGATCAACATCTCCTCTTTCATTCTTTCTTAACTCTAATCCTGTTTCCACTGGAGTTGTGACAGGATTGCATTTTTCCATACCAAATCTTTTCAGAATTTCTTTTGCATAAATACTCTGGGAGATGAAAATACCTTCTTCGCTTTGCACAACTTCAATACCGAGAAAATGAGCCATTAGACCAATGTCTGTCATCTCAAATTCTTTCACCATTCTTCTCTTGAAATCTTCAAACATGGCTGGATTGTTCCCGGTGAAGATCAAGTCATCAACATATAAGCATGCGTATAACAAGCTTCCATCAGTCTCCTTCTTCATATACAGTGCATGCTCATACGGACATTTCTCAAATCTGTTCTGTTGGAAGTAATCATCAATCCTTCTGTTCCATGCACGAGGTGCTTGCTTCAAACCATAGAGGGCTTTCTTCAGTCTGCATACTTTCTCTTCTTTGCCTTTCTTCACATATCCAGGTGGTTGTTCCACATAGATTTCTTCTTCAAGAAAGCCATTCAGGAATGCTGACTTTACGTCAAGTTGGTAAATTTTCCAACTTTTCTGGGCTGCCAATGATATTAGCAATCTGATAGTCTCTAGTCTGGCAACCGGGGCAAAGACTTCTCCGTAATCAACTCCTTCCTTCTGTTTATAGCCTTTCGCTACAAGTCTTGCCTTATATCTCTGGACTTCTCCTTTCGCATTTCTCTTGGTCTTGTAGACCCATTTCACTCCGATGGTTTTTCGGCCTTTTGGAAGATTAGTCAACTCCCATGTCTTGTTCTTTTCAATGGATCAAATCTCTTCATCCATTGCGCTTCTCCATTTTTCTTCATGGTTAGCCTCTTCAAAGCTAACTGGATCACTTGTCATCAGCAGACAATACAGAGTAATATCCTCTTCCATTTGTTCTGTATTTTCATACAGATCTTCTAAGCTACGTGTTCCTCTAGGCCTCATATCTGGAAAATCACTTTCAATTTATAATGGAGCATCATACCTTTGTGGTGAAGGCGAACCACGTTGAGGAGTCTGCTGATCTCTGGGTATTTGTGGCTCTGTAGCCACTTCTCTCGTCTCTTCTTCATGTATCAACTCTGCACTTCTGGAAGCTTTGGTTTGATCCCAATTCCAGGATTCATTTCTTCAAAAATGACATCCCTGCTGAAGATTACTTTCTTGGTGACGGGGTTGTATAGCCGGTAACCCATAGTTCTGTCACCGTATCCAACAAGGATACACTTCTCTCCTTTATCTTCAAGCTTGGTTCTTCTTGCTTCTGGGACCTTGATGTAGGCAATAGAGCCAAAAACTCTAAGGTGGCTCACACTTGGCTTGTGAGTGCTCCATGCTTCTTGCGGTGTCTTTGTATCAAGACTCTTTGTGGGACATCTGTTTTGTAGATATACTGCACACAAGACTGCTTCGGCCCAAAAACTTTTAGGCATGTTTTTGTCCTTTAACATGCTTCTGACCATGTTAAGGATTGTTCGATTCTTCCTTTCAGCTACACCGTTTAACTGAGGAGTATAAGCTGGTGTAAACTGATGTTTGATTCCTTATTGCTTAAGGAATTCCTGGAAAGTACCTGCAGTGTATTCTCCACCTTGATCTGATCTCAGTGTTTTGATATAATAGCCACTCTGCTTCTCCACAAGAGTTTTGAACTCTTTGAAATAACCAAATACTTCAGACTTCTTTTTTAGGAAATAGACCCAAGTCTTCCTGCTGTAGTCGTTAATGAAGGTAAGGAAGTATTGATTCTGTCCATTTGATACTGGCGTCAATGGACCACACACGTCTGTGTGAACGAGCTCAAGCGGCATGGTTGCTTTCCAATTTGCCTCCTTTCCGAAGCTATTTCTGTGTTGTTTACTAAGAACACAGCTTTCACACATCTCATTCGGGTGATGGATGTTTGGCAATCCTTTCACCATCTTCTTACTTCCCAGTTGCTTTAAACTTTCAAAATTGAGATGTCCATACCTGAGATGCCACAACCAGTCTTTGTCATCAATGATAGCTGTCAAACACTTTGGCGTATCATGATGAATTTCGAGAGGAAACATCCTGTTCTTCGTCATCTGGACCCGAGTAATCAGCTTTCCTCGAGCATCTGTAATGGTGAGTTGCATATTTTGAAGGCTGATATGATAGCCTTTCTCCAAGAGTTGTCCGAGACTTAGGATGTTTGTCTTCATGTCTGGAACATAATACACATTGGAGATGAAAGCATGATCTCCATTCTTCTGCTTGATCATGACATCTCCTCTTCCTTGGACAGAGATTTTAGAGAGGTCGCCAAATGAGATTTCTCCTCGAACTTTCTCATCAAGTTCAGTGAACATGTCTTTCCTGCCAGTCATATGATTGCTGGCTCCAGAATCAAGAAACCAAACGTTTTGATTCTGATAGGTTGAGTTGTGTGCCATCAACATCAACGATTCTCCTTCAACTTGCTCTTTCTCTGCAAAGTTAGAATTTTCATTTACCTCATATGCGTTACTTCTGCACTCGTTGCTATAGTGGCCATATTTGTGGCAGTTATAGCATTGAACACTTCTTTTGTCAACATTCGGACGATTGTTGTAACCGCCTCTTCTTCCTCGTTCTCTTCCTCGTGGGACATAGTTCTGTTGTCCACGTCCTCCTCTATTTGCATCTCTTCCTCCTCTGCCTCTACCTCTGGTTTCGGCATTTCCAAAACCTCTTCCACGAGATCCTCTACCTCGTTCTCTTCCTTGTTGTGAGGTCCCCCCTTGCTCGTATCTTTTCTCATTGAGGGAGAGCTTTGACTGAAGTGCTTGCTCCAACACTCTGTCGTCACTTCTTCTATTTACTTTCTGCTCATGGGATTGTAATGATCCCACTAGTTCTTCAACAGATATCGTCTCCAGATCTTTTGTTTCTTCCAGGGCCACAACTATAAAATTAAACTTTGGATCTAATGATCGCAAAATTTTCTCCGAAATTCTCATGTCTACGAGAGTTTCTCCATTTCTTCTTAGCTGATTCGCAACGACCATAACTCGTGTATAGAACTCAGCAATGGATTCATTAGATTTCATTCGGAGACATTCGAATTCACCTCGTAGAGTTTGAAGACGGATCCTTTTCACTTTGTCAGCACCTTTGTAGGTCCTCTGAAGGGTGTCCCAGACTTCTTTCGACGACTTGCAGGATGCTATGATCTCAAACATGGCTTCATCTAGTCCTTGGTAGATTATGGACTTTGCTTTACAATCCCTCCTTCGATCTGCTTTGAGAGTTGTTGTCTGAGCTTCTGTCAAGGTTCCTTCAGCTTCTTTGGATGCGGGTTCTGTGTATCCATCTTCCACAATATCCATAACGTCTTGAGAACCTAGTAGGGCTCTCATTTGTATGCACCAATTGTCATAGTTGTCTTTGGTGAGTTTCGGGATGACAACTTGAGCATTTCCGTTGGCCATCGAGCTTGAAATGCTTAGAACAAAATTCTGGAGTCTGAATTTGCAAAAACGAAGTGCATGGTTGCGTTTGGAAGGGTCCAAAACCTTGGAAACCAGTCCGAGTTTGTCAAAAACCGAGTTCGGAAGCGTCCGAAATGAGCGGTCAAACTTTTGGCAAAAGTCAACCAGAGATAACGGAATATTCCTTTGACTGACGGAATATTCCTGCCGTTATGACGGCGTTAGTGACGTCAGCAGAGAACAGGGTCGGGTCACGGGACCGGGTCGTCGGGTCGGACGTCGGGTCGGTCGTCGGGTCGGACTTCGGGTCGGACCCTGCAAACGGGTGAAGAAGACGACTGGCGCGTGGGGGTGACGCGCAGGTGACGTGGCTGCGCGTGGCCGGCGCATGGCTTCACTCTCAAATTTCAGGCGGCGCGTGCGGACTCTCTGGAGCTCCGATTTGAGTGAAGTTTTCACCGTTGCACTCCTTACGATGAGTACAACACACTGGTATGCTCAAATATTTTTTTTGAGCACTTTGATTTCTGGGCCAATTTGGCTTTGGCCTCTGTTTCTCGAATTTCTGGTTCTCCTGGGCTCTGATACCACTGTTGGTGGGATGGGAAGGCTTGAGGTCACTAGTGGTGCACCTCTGAGAGAAAAAAACGAACTCTGAAAAAGAAAGGAGGAGAAGCTTTCACAAATCTTTATTTCTCTCTTAATATTTCTTACACCACCCACACCTTACAATCACAATCTGAATCCCTTTATATAGGGAAATAAAATGATAAACAAACAAACCACTTTCGGTGGATAGTGGCAAACCACTTTAGGTGGAAAGTGGAAAACAAAATGAATGCAAAGCAACTATAATTGAGTAACTTTCGGTGGAAGTGGAGGAGGTCATCAATGGTTGCTAGTGGAGGAGGTTCTTCTGGAAGGTGGCTGACTTGGAGGCAAGTTTATTTTTCAACAAGAGAGACATGAGACATTTCACCTTTTGTACTCCGCAACTTGTATCTCACCCAATAATATGATAATTGATGAATGGATGCACATCAATTAATTTGCTGAAATTTTAAACTAGTATTTTTCTTAGTTAATTTTTCATCTAAATCAATATATAGTTTCTAATACAAAAATATATTTTTAGGTTTTTAACTAGTGACACATCATCATATATATATTGAATAATAATAAAAAAAAATGTATATTTTTATCTTCAATGTAATTATCTAAAATCAAATATGTATCTATTTTATAACCAATCATCATAAAACATTTATTTCATTCTCTCTCGTCTTTAAGTTGCAATTAAATTGACACATCACCTCCATATTAGAATTAGATAATTGCATTGGAGAAGTTTTTTCTACCTTATTATCTATCTATCTATCCTACTTGGTACTAAATTTTCTTTAAATACGTACTAAATACATAGTAGCATTAATCATTGAGGAAAAGTTTTAGACTCTATTCACAATACAAACTTATAACTTTTGAATTTGTTAAAATATAAAATAAAGGGAAAATCATGGGATGGAGAGCCATAATAATTAATTAACACTAATGCTATACAATTAAAAAATTTAACCCAAATGATATTGCAAGTGGTTTTTTTATTGATCACATCATCCTATAACAAGTCACTTGACACATCATTTGTGTTAAAATTTGGGTTAATTATTTGAATTGTATATTATTACTCATTAATTAATTATGCCTTTGCGACCCTGAAATGGTCATCTATCACAAGAAAAATTCGAAAACCATCGAAACCTATATCTAAATGCATGCAATTAATACAAAACACAGAAGTTGCAGTAATTTCTAAAAACTTGCAAACATCCAGAATAAAAAGACAGAAGCAAACAGTTATAAAAGGAAGCTGAAATTTGCAGTAGTTCCCCCAAGACAGAAAATATTGTCCAATTAAGCATTTGAAAATTTGAAATTTGGGAAATGCCATTGGATGACATTATACGAAAACGTATATTGAGTCCAGTATTGATACGTCACCATCTTTTAGCTAGACTAAGTATTTAACATTTTCTTACATGAAACTTGATAATACATAAAACCTTACATACAATTATAATTATGTACACCTAATCGAAAGAAATGTTACAAGTCTTTACTTAATTTGCTTTCCATACAAAATACAACAAAGTAAAAACAATTAGAGATTTTATAAAAGTTGAGGTGTTTAATGGTAATTGGTTAACCTCTCATAACCACGTATTGAGGATGTGGGTAAGACCGTACAAGTCATATATTTCTTTTCAAACCCTAAATTTGTACTTTAAAAAAATCAAAATAGAATTTCATAGGTATGAGCTAATAGATTAAAGAGTTCAAAGTTTCAAACAACCAGTATTGGAAAGAGTTAGATTTAAGGTGGTGTTTGGTTGGTTGGAATGGAAAGGAATGGAAAGGAATGGAATTCATTCCATATGTTTGGTTGGCTAAAATTCAATGGAATGGGCATTCCATTGGAATGGTGATTCCACCATTTTGGTGGAATGGGCATTCCATCCAAAAACCAATGGAATGCCCATTCCATTCCCATGTAAAAAAATTATTCCACAAAAGCCCTCATATACACAAACTACATTCCAAAAATACCCTCTTTTCCAAAAATAATATATTATCATTATATATTATATTAATGATATATTTATTATATTATTATATATATTATATATACTATTATTATAATATATATAACGATATATAAATATATTTATATATTACATTATTATATATTATAAATACATATAATATAATATAATATAATATATATTATATATATATATTATTTAATATATATATAATATAATATAATAAATATTATTATATATAATATATATAATATTATATAAATATATTATTATATATAATATAATATAATATATAATAATAATATATTTATTATATTATAATATATATTATTTAATTTATTAATATATAATATATATAATATAATATAATAAATATTATTATATATAATATATATTATATATTATATAAATAATATATTTATTATATTATATTATATTATATTATATAATATATTTATATAATATAAATATATAATATATATTATATATAATACATATAATAATAATAATATATAATATAATATATATTATTATATATAATGCATATTTTGGATAATAATAATAATAAAATATAAAAGTAAATTATATATTATTTAATATATATATAATAATATATTATTATTATTATTATTATATATTATTTAATATAATAATATATATATATATAATATATACTTTTATATTTTATTATTATTATTATCCAAAATATATAATATATATTATATATAATAGTCATATTATATAATATATAATAATGTTAATATTAAATAGTAATAAATAATATATATTATATATATTATATATATAAACATATATTAAAAAATATATAATAATATTTATATTATATATTATTTTATTATAATATATATATTTTATATATAATATGTTATATTATTATATACTTTTATGTTTTATTATTATTATTATCCATAATATATCATGTTATTATGAATGTTTTATAATTAGGGGTATTTTGGTCAAAATACAGTTAATTCCATTTCATTCAGTTGTTAACCAAACAAAATAATACTGATTCAGATGCTAATTCTAAAGTCCCAACCAAACAAAGAAATCAGCTTTCCATTCCATTCCCATTCCCATTCCCATTCCCATTCCCATTACCATTCCGATTACCATTCCGTCATTTAACCAAACGCCACCTAAATTATGACATTATTTTTATCAAATGGTATTGGACTTAAATAATTATAGAATTTTTAAACAATTAGACAATTAGCTAATTGGGTTATAATATAGAACATAATCTGAAATGTTTATGCAAAACTTGAAAAAATTGAATTGGATTAGATTAAGGTTGCCATCCATAAAACTAGCTATCTTTTCTTCATTATTCACTTCTCTTCCCAATAGTATAATTCAGCTTTTATTTTATTTTAATTTTGATTGTTGTGATTTTGAAAATCAAATCCAGGGCAAAAAAGGGGTGGTGAAGAATTTTGAGAAGTCTAAGTTACCTGCTGCCTGTGACACTATCACCACCGCGTGACGGCTGGAACGACACAGCACCGAGTCTGATCGGAAAATGTGTAGGGGTTGGTGTAGCTCCACCTGTCAATCTGAGAGAAAGGTCAGATTGTTGATAGGGAAGAAGGGTATGGTCAACTGAAACGTCCTCGCCGCTGCATTTCCTTTGCCTTTTCCATGCTAAAGACTGTTTCTAATTTGATCTCTGGTCTCTTTATTTGTATTAATCATAGTGGAAAGTTTTAGACTGTCTCCACCTGTCAATCTGAGAAAGGTCAGATTGTTGATGAGGAAGAAGGGTATGGTCAACTAAAACGTCCTCGCCGCTGCATTTCCTTTGCCTTTTCCATACTAAAGACTGTTTCTAATTTGATCTCTGGTCTCTTTATTTGTATTAATCATAGTGGAAAGTTTTAGACTGTCTCCACCTGTCAATCTGAGAAAGGTCAGATTGTTGATGAGGAAGAAGGGTATGGTCAACTGAAACGTCCTCGCCGCTGCATTTCCTTTGCCTTTTCCATGCTAAAGACTGTTTCTAATTTGATCTCTGGTCTCTTTATTTGTATTAATCATAGTGGAAAGTTTTAGACTGTCTCCACCTGTCAATCTGAGAAAGGTCAGATTGTTGATGAGGAAGAAGGGTATGGTCAACTGAAACGTCCTCACCGCTGCATTTCCTTTGCCTTTTCCATGCTAAAGACTGTTTCTAATTTGATCTCTGGTCTCTTTATTTGTATTAATCATAGTGGAAAGTTTTAGACTGTCTCCACCTGTCAATCTGAGAAAGGTCAGATTGTTGATGAGGAAGAAGGGTATGGTCAACTGAAACGTCCTCGCCGCTGCATTTCCTTTGCCTTTTCCATGCTAAAGACTGTTTCTAATTTGATCTCTGGTCTCTTTATTTGATCTCTGGTCTCTTTATTTGTATTAATCATAGTGGAAAGTTTTAGACTGTCTCCACCTGTCAATCTGAGAAAGGTCAGATTGTTGATGAGGAAGAAGGGTATGGTCAACTGAAACATCCTCGCCGCTGCATTTCCTTTGCCGTTTCCATGTTAAAGACTGTTTCTAATTCCATCTCTGCTCTCTTTATTTCTTGGATTAAGAGCTAATCAGGTGTTTTAAAAATAGGTTTTCATTTTCTAAGGGGTTGTTTGTTTTTTTCCCAATAAGACTTATTACCTCTTATATCTTAAATTAAGATAAATCAGTTTGTTTGTTTTTTCAACTTATATCTTATTTTAAGATATATATGTCTTTTAGAAAAAGTAAAATTTTTTGGCTTTTATCTTATTCAAAAAGTGATATAGTAGAGTTTTTTAATAAATTTCCACAAATGTCTTATAACAATTCATACATTTATGATTTTATCCGCACATAATAAAATACTAAAAATCAATTTTCCAAAAATTCTCAATTTTGAAGAAACCCTAACAAAACCTAATCAATTTTATATTTGTAATAAGTCATCTAAAATGAAAAAAACAAACATATCATAATATCTTAATTTATAAGACTTATCCATATATCTAATAAATTAAGGTCTTATAAGACTTTAGACAAAAAAACAAACAGCCCCTAAGACTTTTTACTTATTATTATTATGATATGACACGCATGCATACCATGGTGCGTCTCACCTGTGTTTTCATTTATCTCCCTGGGTACACTTTGGCCTGCCTGGTTATCTGGGGTGAAGTGGAAACATTGGTTTTATGATTGTAATATGTTCTATTTATATATAATGTACTCTTTGTTGCATCTTCTTCTTTTCTTTCTAAAGAGACGATAAATTTCAGTGCAGGTGTGTGCTAAGTTACTAGGGTTTAATTAATTTTAATGGATGTGGATCAATGTGTGTATTTCATTTATGTTTTTGGAATCTCTGTGCATGTTTTACTCAGGATCAATGTTCTGTATAAAACATTAATTAGATTATGTTATTCTACTTATTTTGTGTAAGTTTATAAACTAATCAAATGAAACTTGATTAATTTTTATTTGTAATTATAGTGTTTATAAGGCTAACTGAGTCGAGTTATACATGTTGTAAAAGAAATTTATAACGGAAATTATAAATGAAATTTTTTACATGTTGAATTTTATAATTACTCGACAATGACATGTTATAAAAGAAATTTTACACGGTAAAATTATAAATAAAATTACTAGAAATCGAAAATGAATGTATTCAAAAGTCTCCAACTTTCTTTAATCAAATACAAAATAAATAAAAAGTCTCTCTTTAACATCAACTTCCTCTCTTCCAATTTTCTTGCTGGAAATCAAACTCCACCTAGTAGTGAACTTAATTCTCTATACAATATTGTCAAAAACAAAAAACAAAAAAACAAAAAAAAAAATTCTCTTTACAAGATGAACTGAAATTGCCTGAACACTTTTATGTTTTTATTTTTTTTGTGTAAGAGATTTATATAATTATTTTACAATTTTATGACCAATCATAAAACATTAATCTCAGTGTCTCGTTTTTTATTTTACAATCAAGTGAGTTGTAATTATTAGTGGAAATACTTAGAAATCCTAGTTATCATTTCTATGTGAGTTTTTAAATTTAAAAACACATCTCCATATTCTCAATATTGAAGTTAGATAATTGTATTAGAGATGTTGTTTCTACCTTATTATATATCTATCTATATCTTTCGTGGTACTAAATTTTCTCTAAATATGTACTAGTATTAATCATAGTGGAAAGTTTTAGACTGTATTAACAATTCAAAATTAAACTTTTGAATTTATTAAAATATAAAATAAAGGGAAAATGCATGGGAGCCATAATAATTAATTAATTAATTATGCCTTTGCGCCACTGAAATGGTCATCTATCACAAGAAAAAATCGAAACCTATATCTAAAATTCTAAATGCATGCAATACAAAACACGAAGTTGCAGTAATTTCTAAAAACTTGCAAACATCCAGAATAAAAAGACAGAAGCAAACAATTATAAAAGGAAGCTGAAATTTGCAGTAGTTCCCCCAAGACAGGTAATATTTTCCAATTATGCATTTGAAAATTTGAAATTTGGGAAATGCCATTGGAGGACATTATATGAAAACGTATATATTGAGTCCAGTATTGATACGTCACCATCTTTTAGCTAGATTAAGTATTTAACATTTTCTTACATGAAACTTGATAATACATAAAACCTTGTATAAAATTATAATTATGTGCACCTAATTGAAAGAAATGTTACAAGTCTTTATTTAATTTGCTTTCCATACAAAATACAACAAAGTAAAAACAATTAGAGATTTTATAAAAGTTGAGGTGTTTAATGGTAAACCTCTCGTAACCACGTATTGTGGACGTGGGTAAGACCGTACAAGTCATATATTTCTTTTCAAACCCTAAATTTGTACTTTTAAAAAATTAAAATAGAATTCATAGATATGAGCTAATAGATTAAAGAGTTCAAACAACCAGTATTGGAAGAGTTAGATTTAAATTATGACATTATTTTTATTTATCAAATGGTATTGGACTTAAATAATTATAGAATTTTTAAACAATTAGACAATTAGCTAATTGGGTTATAATATAGAACATAATCTGAAATGTTTACGCATAGGTCATAACTTGAAAAAATTGAATTGGATTAGATTAAAGGTACCGATATTGACATCTATAAAACTAATTAGTAGACTCATATTTTATTAAAAAAATTACTTACAAAAATATCATAATTTAACTTTACCAATAAGGACAAATTAATTTAATTAAAAATAAACTAAATACTATATACACTCATTAATTACACTCATATCTTCAACTATATCTCTTTAAAATAAACATATAATAAACCTCTAATTTACGATAATCCTTAATTTTTTTAATAAACTCTAGTTAAACTATAATTTTATTTCAAGTATCAAATTTTATCATCATCACATGAAAGAATTTTCAGAGAACTCTGATCATACAGAGGTAGACATAATGAGTCTTACCCTTAAAACACTAACTTAAAATTATGAATAACAAACTCAAAATCCTAACTTTTTAATTAGAAAAAATAAATTTTAACTAAGAAAATCACTTCACTAAAAACCGAATATGAATTGAGAATTTCAATTACGGAGATAATTATTAATTGAGAAGAGAGATAATTGAGATTTGGGACGTGAGAGAAAGGGGGGAAATTGGGCGTGACTAGAGAGTGAGAGAGATAATTGAGTTTTTTTTTTTTGAATATACAACAACTGTCGAAGGGGACAAATAATATATCTATATATATGCATGTACACATTGGGTATTTGGACTTTGAACCGAGGTGGTGGAGGCTCCCAAGTGAGAGTCCAACCACATTGGCAAGAAGCCCAAGTGTGTGTGAGTGAGTGAGTGGATTTTGAATTGTTGATAACTTGGTGTAATTATTAATGATGTCATGTTTATCTTTAAAAGTTAGAGGTGACTTGTATGAAAATGATTTGTTATTTGTATTGCCGTGTGTTGGGATAAGACAACAACTCAAATTATTCATGTATATATATATTTACACATATATATTTTGGAAAAGCTGACTCGGTATGGATGGATATATATATATATATATTTTTTTTTGAAAAGCCGACTCGGTAGGGATGGGCGTGGGGGCCCATTAGGACGGGGGAGGGTCCCCCCACCCCCATAACCTATTTGGGTGCAAAATTTACCCCTAAAACCCCATGGGGAAATGCCCATCCCTCGGGATATAGTTTGGGTTAACTCGTTCATGCGTCCGCCCATATTTAAAACTCATAAATCACTGAAGTAACAAGTAAGTTATATGAAAAAAAATGTCTTGGTTTTAGGCAGGGCTACAGCCCGGGTAGCCTACTCTTTGCTATGCCATTGGTACTGATCTTGGCAAGTAAATGCATATATGATTTGCACTTAATTTGATTTAATGGAAGTCACACCAAATTCATAAACCTGGTTCAGCTTGCTTGCCATATGTAATAAATTATGTTTAAAGCTAAGACTAACCATATATTGAAGATTTCTTCTCAAAATATATATATATATATATTGAGGATTTGGGAGGAAAATTTGTACATTTTCGTTTTTTTCCCTTGCTAATCTATAAAAGTCTAGAGCTAGTTCCTATGAAACAACATGAAAAATGTACATCTCAAGTTAATGAGAGAACTTATGAACATAGGAAGATGAGAATTAAAACAAAAACTTGAGACATTCGAAAGCTATAGAGAAATAATTAGAGTACGTGAATGGGTAAAGAGTAGCCATGTGATGACAGTCAAGGAAATTTAGAAAGTAAATACAGAGAAGTTTAACGGAATTTCATGTCGAAGTCAAGAGCAGATCCAAGAACATCTTTTTAGTTTGGCTGGGAGTGATATTAATGGAAAAATTAGGGTAAGATAAACTGAGTGATTGTCAAATTAACAAACAGAAAAAAGAGTAAAAGCTATGCATATATAAAATACCAGCCAACTATGTGTAGAATAAGCATTACTTAAAGGACTAGAGGAAACAAAAAGGTATATGGTGCTACAAATGAACCCATTTACGACTCTAATAGTTTCCGAAATCTGACAGTGTAGTATAATTAAATTTGAAGAATGCATCATTTTACTTTAATTTCAAAGCATTTAAACGGATCAAGTTTTATGAAAAAAATTCAATGATTAAACAAACAATTTCCATTTTTAACTGTTTCGAGGAATCAATGTCATTTCACAAAATAATAAGCGCATCAAGAGAGGCATACAATAAAACAGAACATATACAGTATCACAAGCCAATCTGGAGTTGAAAATAACTGAGTTTCTACTGACAAAGATTCATTTTCTGATATTGATATTCATCAGAATAAAAGCAGAATTCATCAAAACAAATGAAGATAATAACACTAATAGTTTCCCGAAGATTGACAGGATAGTATAATTAATTTTGATCAATGTATCATTAAGCATTTAAACAAAACAATTTTTATATAAAGATTCAAAGATTAAACAAACAATTTTTGAGTTTAACTATTTGAGAAACTAATGTCATTTTACAAAACAATAAACTCATCAAGAAGACGTCAAAAGGAGGCATACAATAAATTAAAACAGAACATATACAATTTCAATAGCCATTCGGGAATTGAAAATAACTGAGTTTCTACTAACAAAGATTCATATTCTGATATTGATATTCATCAGTACAAAAGCAGAATTCATAAAAACAAATGAAGATAATAACACTAAGGCATCAAATCAACGAGGGGCTTTCTTTTTGCCAGGAATACTAACTCGCTTACCCTTCAAAGTCCGGCAATTGTTCTTGGTGCGTTGGCCTCTGCACGGCAAACCCTGAATGTGGCGTACTCCACGGTAGCATTGAATTTCCTTCAATCTCCTTATTGCAAGAGCATTGAATCGCCTCTGCCAAAAACAAATGTCAAATTGATTAGAAACCAAACAAACTTATCACAATAGTTTTTCGTCATAAGAGAGAATAAATAAATTACCAAATCTCCTTCAATCATGTACTTGGAGACTTCATCACGGAGAATGATGAGTTCTTCTTCAGACAATTCTTTGGTGATTTTGTTGTTCATATTGAGATCAACAAGGATCTGACGAGCTCTTGTGCGTCCAATTCCATGAATGTATTGAAGAGAATACTCAACTCGCTTGTTGTTTGGAATCTCAACACCTCCAACACGAGCACATTGAATGCTTAGACTGCGATACTGAACAACATAACACAATTCAACGAAACAGATCAAATATTCATCTAATTGAACAGAAACGGTGAACAAGTAATTAATTGATTACGAAATTATAAAATGGATAAAAAAAAAAGCCCTAAAAAATGGGAAGAGGAAGGGAGTGAACCTTGGGCTGGTTTGAGAGTGGAAGAGAGAGAGTGTTGGAGAGAGAAAAATTGTTGAATGCGTTGCATAAGACGGAGAGTGAGGGTGCAAGGGGCATTGCCAGTGTTTGAGCCATTTTCTCTGTTCCCTTTTCGTGTTTTCTCGGCAACCAAACAGAGAGTGAACTGTGAAGAATTCGAGTTGAGGTTGCTGGAGAGTGGAGACTTATCCTTATTAAACGGAAACGATACAGCAAAACACTGACCAAAATAAAAACGTACACTCGCTTTTACTATTGGGCCACATCTGATGTGGAATTTTGTAACCAGGCTTCTTTAAATGTGAATATGGGCCTGCTAATTTTGTACCAAATGTACCCAACTTAATTTTAGAGATTTTATCTGTATATCTTCTCACACTTTTCTAAATACACCTCATTTTAAAACCTTAAAATTTAAAAATTTCTAAAAATACTTCATTTTATTTCAAAATTAACCTTTTTACCTTTTGATATTCATTTTTTAAAAATACTCCATCATAAAAACCTAATTTTTAAAAATAAAAATAAAAATATTTTTAATAGATTGGATGGGATTATGAGAAATAATTGTTGAAGGATGTTGGTCCTCAAGATATCCAATTGCTCTCGTTAATCATGTCGACCTAATGCTTGATAAGATTTATGTAATTGACCGTTAAATTTTATAGGTGTTTTCAAGTAAATGGACGTTTACTAGATAAGAGTTTGATGGCGGGAGGCACTAGACTCACCCAATATGTTATTAATCATAGACCTAGCCCGACTATGGCATCAAACTGAAAGATTAAATAGGCAAAATCCAATGAATTTTTATAGATTATACTGTTTGATAGCCAAAATATGTAAGAGTATACACCTAAATTTTGCATTTTCTATGCACGAAGCAGTCATCCACGAGATATTGTTCGCTTTGATTCTTTGGGCCTCACAATTTTATCTTTAAAATGACCCTTATAATGTTAAGACTAGTCTTTATTTATTCACACTATATACTAGTTTTGATTTCTACCGATGTGCCCTTAATACAACTCATACAAACTATAAAAACAACACAAGAAACAAAAGAGTGTTGATTTATAAATTTTATTGATGCAGAGTAGCTAGTTCCATCCCATGTATCTGTTTGATAATAAAGTTAGTAAATACAGTAACAATCATAGGTACTTAAACTACTTCCACCTAGCTAAATTGCCAGCGTTAATATTATTAATTTTAATTCTTATTATGATTATCAGTATCATTGTTATCACGGCGAACTACATCAGGTACCGGTTGAGGTTCTGTAGCAGGGCTCTTTGCACCAACGGCACCGCCACTACCACCATCGCCACCGCCTCCATATGACACTGAGCTGCCACCACCACCACCACCACCGGAAGAACTAGAGCTGCCCCATCCGAATCCAAACTCACCACCATCACTGCTTTGGCCTGAACCCGATCCATAGCTTATAGTACTGCCACCAGGCCCCTCACCAACACCCCAGTTGTAATTCGAACTTCCATCAGGAGAGGAGCCGCAGCCACACCTGTAATCCCACCCTCCGTCCTGGCTCGAACCGCCAGTTCCACTGCCTTGAACAGCCACGGTACTGCCTTTTTCTTCCTTGCCGGTGTCCTTAGAGCTAGAAGAAGAAATAAGAACAAATAGTTGCGGAGCAATTATCAGCAACCCAAGTACACATTTGTTCATCTTTATTGTCATTGTAATATTGTATTAGAAATGATAGAGTTAGGGGGATAGGCTTCTTTAATAAATGAAATCAAGCACCCACTCATTTTACATGGGCATCAGTATTTCAACTTAAAACAACCATCTAACTGTGTTGTTAATTAACATGATCACCTAACAACAAATCACGTATTGCCACGCTAGCTAGCATCATCAGTATACAAGTTGCGTTACAAAAATGTGTAATTGTAATACTTGGTTGTGAGACAATTGAAGTCAAATTAATTACGTGATATACGGAACATCATGCATATGCATATCACACAAATTTCATGTGTCTTTATTTGATGAGTCGGTTAGAAGTATTTTTGCTGTGAAAAATAAGAGCATGAACATTGAATTATTAGTGCATGCCTAACTACAATATTGAGATTTGAGTTATTATTCAAAATGGTTGGGTCAACGTATATAGAGTAATTGAAATTCAAGATCCCTGTTAGTGTCCATCCATGCAATAAATTGTTGCAAAAATAAATACCACCAAGTTATCCAAGGAAACATAACATCAAGAGAATTTACATCCTTGTTAATGTGTTTTAGGGCTCCCTTCTGCTTTCGTTTTTCGTTTTTCGGTTTTGTTTTTCCCTTTTTTATTTTTATTTTTATTAATAAAGGATTAAGAGAGCAAAACTCGTCAAGATAGATTTAAACAATAGAGCCATATACATACTTCATTAATTTGTAGACATTCTTGATGATGAGGAATAAAATAGAGTCATTTTTGCTCACCCCCTATGGGGTAAGCATTACCCCCCTCCCAAATGGATGATATGTGTCCATATGGGGTAATGGTTACCTTCCTTGAAGGAGGGTGAACAAAAATGTTCTCAATAAAATATATACATACAGATTTAAGAGGTTGATGTGGCAGCGATTTCGGTGCCACATAGGAAAAAAGAAGCAGCACTAGCTTCTGCGAACCAAACAAGCTTGCCATCTTTGGATGAAACCAACTGGGCTGGGTGATCATGCCAGATCAACTCATGACGCTACAATAGCCACGTAAGCAGCATCATTTATCACATGTAAAGTGAGCGTTACGCAGTTAGAAGAGGCACTGGGTTGGATGGAGAAATAGGAACCGTCCGTTTTCTAACCTGTTGCCTAATAGATACTTGTAGCTATTGGCTGCGGAATTTTCCGACACATAGTGCCCCCGTGCCTCACCGAAACAATGTGCCCTGGCAGTATAGGAACCTGCTTAATGGCACACGCACGAAATTGTCGGAGAGGATTTAATATATTTTTGTACCCTATAATTATACAAACAATAATACTATTTTATCGAAATTTGGTATCAAAAATGATACGGACAATTAAATTGATCACCTTCGGTGGATGATTATATAAGATGATGCCATGATGCCCACAATCGGAGGTCATGATTGGTGGGCAAGGTTTATCACACGCATGCAACTAACAAGACAAATGGCACAATATTACCGCCAAGTGTCATAGTGCCACCAAAGGATCCGCGACACCTCACCAACAACCTCTGAACGCATCCTATAAATACCCCCTTTCAGCTGAAACTAAAGAAGGATATCTAATCTTAGAAAACTACTACATTAAACTACTAAAAAATGAAATATTATCATGTGAACCGAATCCGTCTAAGGTTTGTTGGGATACACAGAGATAAAACGGTTTATATGTAGGCTAATGTAGCCTATATATCTACATATACAACAAAAAGAAAACTTCATATACATATTTATAAAATATGTATGGGGAGATTCGAACCCTCCACTACTAACATGAAAAGGGATGTATTATTTTTGAGTTCTACAATATTTATTAATTCGAAGGGATATATATATATATATATAAATACACCATTAGATGCGAAGGTATGACCATTAAGTACTTTAAGTAGTACTGTTTAATTATCTTTATATGTAAAAACTGGAAGAACACGAAGGAAAATCTTAACAGATAAGCAGTATATGCTTTTTCCAACTTCTGGCTCATAGCATATTGAAAACCATTAAAGCCCCACTTAGATAAATCTAGCATATACAGATATATAGATATCATCGATCAGTTGTTTAATATATTGGATGCACAGAACATCAAAGGAGGGAGTTAACTATTAGTTGGAAATCTTCAAAGCTAACAGCTCCATCTCCATCTCCATCCATGGAAGCAATAATATCTTTGCAATTCTCCAGAGTCAACTCTACTCCTATATTCCCCATAACTGCATGCAACTCTTCTCCTGTCAGAATCTCATCCCCATCAAGATTGAGAGACTCAAAAGCTGTTCCTAGTAGATTTGCGAGACCCCCAAGTTCCATATTCTTGGTGTTCATCTCCAGGAACTCTTCCAAACTCAGCAACCCATCCTTGTTAGTGTCACCTTGTTGCATCATGGCCCTCACATCTTGTTCACTTGCTTTGTAACCAAGTGAGCTCAGAATTCCGCCTAGCTCTTGAGCGGTGATCGACCCATCGTTATCTGAATCGAAGGCTCTAAATGTCTCCATTATACTCAAGACGTGGCTCAGTGTCTCGGTTTCTGCAGAGAGAGACCCGGATTGAGCCATTGTTAAAATTAGCTAGGTTGATAAATATCCAAGGCAACTAATTGTATATTGTATTTGCATTTTGGATCATTGACTGATCATCCTTTAAATAGTATTGGCAATCCATGAGGGCTGCCCATACATTATTCTTTTGTGGTCTCGTTGTGTCGACATAAAGATAAAGGTATAGGTTCTTTTATGCTTCAATCAATTTTAGCATCTTTCTACTTGAGTAACAACTTACACGAAAACTATTGTTCCACTATTTTGATTATTTTGTGAAATGTGTCTTTTTTTTTTACTTAATTATTTTTTTCATTTGGTCTTTATTATGCGATATGATATATATAAATTGTATTGGGCAATTTCATTTTAATTGAAAAACCGGCCCTCATTGAACTTTTTATGAAAGATTCCTTTTTTTTAAAAGCATTTTTTTATAAAAGATTCTAATAAATCATGTTCATGGAAATAAATGATCAAAAATTGCTTCCACTAACAAATTCATGTTTGTTTCTGGTTAAACCGTTAAACCATATATATTTATATGTAAAAGATTTTTTTAGTACAAATATTTCATCCAATAAGTACTGATCATCCCCAAAAATATGGTACTGATTTATAACTATTTCCTGTAATGGGTTGGTGCCTTTTTTTTTGGGTGCCTTTTCGATTGATCATTTGGGCTAAATCTCATTGTAAGAATGTTATACACAGTTGCATTAATTCTTCAAGGTTACTATATAGTTATACTTTTTTTTTTATTCTTGTTTTTAAGATTATTATTATTAATATTTTTGGGTTTATCTAATTTTATGTTTTTATTTTTTATATTGCCCATTTATTTCGACAATTGGATTGAAATCTAAAGGTATACTAGCTAAATTCTTATTATTATTATTGGGGATTTCTTGGATGGAACATTAGTTGTATTAGTAAATGAGTAAGATCGAAGTCAAAATCCACCAAGTTCCTTTCAACTATACATTATACATGTATATATCGCTTTGTTAGATTCTTTAGAAAAGAGATGCTCATTCTTCAGAGTGACATATATGTACACGTACGTACTGGACTCAGTTTGCATTTATCAGGAAATTGATCAAATATGGCCGGTCCACAATTTCTATATGATTAACCATTTTTTTTTATTTTAAATATTTCATAAATTCGGGTTTTTTTTTGGGAGGGGGAGGACTCGAACCTATATTCTCATAGTGTAAGTGTGAGGGGTTTTCCATTGGACCAATCTCATCTCGTCATATGATTAACCATTTTGAAAAAAACAAAAATGCTAATTCATGGCCTCTACTGTTTTTTACTCTAATTTTGCAAAAACTCAAGTCCAGTATGTGTCTCGAATGATTGAAGAAGCTTAGATGAAGCTGTTACAACATTTTATGCTAGTATTAAACAAAGTTTATATGAGTAAGTGAGTAACCATGTTGAAGAGATAAAAACGAATATCAAACAATGCTACACTGTCTAGCTCTTTTCCAAACTTTGCATTCCAATTATAAGTATTAGATTTTTTTTTTCATTATTTTAATTAGATCTTATTTTAGTAATTGAAATGTAAACTTAGGAACTTAGGATAAGAATATGCAAGTATAGAATTATTAATACGATATGTAATAGATGAGATGGGGTTAGTTGATCGGACCATATTTACAACTATTTGAGGTCCCCATTTCCTATTGTTTGTACTCGTTTGTGAGCGTATTTTTGTATTTAATATGTTTTGTGAGCTTTGTGTAGGTTATTTGCCATAAATAAGGTATATGAGCTTAATTGATGAGTTTTGGAAGTTAAAAGAGCTGAAATGGAAAAGGGCTCGTGCAGTACACTTATATTTCGGGGGCCATATCTCCCACCTCAGATTGAACTAGGTTTTTTTCTACTATTTTCGGAAATCCCCGGCTGTCTACTTTCCAATGGTTTTTACGGATCGCGATTCCGATGTTTCTAGAGAAAGTTATGGTGATTTTCGTAACGGTGCGCGAGGCTGGGAAGCTGAAAACTGATGAAGAAGTGTTTAGCACTGGACCACCAGTGCCGGACCACCGCAAATTCAGCAGAAAGTTGCCGCTGGTCATGCGTTGGACGACCAGCGCTTGACCACCAATGCCCTGGGCACTAGTTTCACAATTTTTGGCCGATTTTGAAGGGCAATCTTGTCCTTTCACACCTCATTCATGTCATAACCTTCTAACTCTTTAAATACCCCAATTTGGGGTTTAAAACAAGAACTTCTACACCTCCCACACCTCAAAACCGAACCTCACACCTTTCTTCATCTTCTCCATCTTCTTCCCTAAATAAGTGAGAGCTTCAAGCTCCCATGAAGGATTTTCCTCTATGGGAGCTCACCATACATCTCCACCACCCTTTTTACACTACATCCACCCATCTAGGAGCAGATTACAAGAAGAATGGAGTGGTCTTTGGACCAAAAACGGGCTAGGAAATCAAGGCGAGTTTGGAGGAGTGTCTTCAAGGGTTGTCTCCTTTTAACTCATTTCTTTTTGTATTTCTTGTTTTCTTGGATGTAATCACCAATTTGAGAATTTTGTAAACCTACACTTGTGCAATATATGTATGAATGTTTCTTAAATTCTTTGGGTTTTGTTCTACTCTTTGCCAAATCCATAATTTTCCCCTTATTATGATATTCATGTGTGTGGATGGTAAAAATCGATATGTATGCATGAATGAGATTAGGAGTAGAGTAATTTAGATTAGGAGTGGTGTAATTTAGCTACCCATGATTGTTTGTATGTTGATGAGTGAGCCAAAATGCCATGTTTAGAATGATTTGAGTGTTTGAGTATTAGTTCCAGAGAGTGGGAAAAGCTTGGTTGATTATGCATTCACATGCTAGATTAGGGTTGGGTTCCATATTCTTGTGCTTAATGGGTTTTTTTATTAAGGCACAATTGCTTATCCCATGGCTTGGGTTAGGTGATGAATTGATTTTTGTGAATTCCTTAATCAAGAGAATGAACTCTTAACTTGAATTGAATGTTCTTAATGATAACAATCAACTATTTGCACATTGTTGTTTGGTGAGCTTGTCCCATTTTTAGCCATCCATCTTAGGGAGATTTGAGAGATAAGGAGAGTGTTTTCTCTATGAGAGAGTTGAGCATTCATGAGATTGGAGACCGCCGTAATATTATAGTGGTGAGTACATATCGGATTGACAACTGAGAAAACCCGGTGTTCGATTCCTGGTTACGGATAAGGTCTCCTTTCTATCTATTTGGTATTTCTTTCTTTGTGCTTTTGTCTCATCTTTGATGTGTACTTTCATTCATTAGGGATTTGATGTAAACCTAGCATTGTTGCCTCTTTTATTAAATATGTTTGTTGATGGTTGAGTGGTCATTTGAAGTGCTTAATGCTTTTGAGTGGTTAGCCACCACCTGAATGAACCTTGGTTGTTGTGTGAAGGACCGAGAGGTGAAGCACGTAACGTGCATGAGTAGATTGGTCACTACATGCAGGGTAAGGTAGAGATACGCGAGGCTTTTGCATGTAAAGTTGCTATATGTGTCTCATAGTTCTTAATGAACTCGTGTGCAGTTCAGGTAACCATCCGTTGATAGATTGCCGGTGCATGTGGGTATAGCCTTTGTTATTCGAAAGAGAATATTGGCGAAGATTAAATGAGCACGGCTTTCAATATTGACAATGCATGTTTGTATGAAATTGTGTGATTGCTATGGTTGAGTCACTTACTTAGTGTAACCATTTATATGCCACATCTCTCACATCCATTCTATCTTTGTAAATACTTTTGTACATAATTTATCTTTTCATTGCAATATTTACATTTAATGCACGCACACACACCTCAATTCGTATTTTCCAAATAAGCTAAGCTAGCGACGGTTGATGGATTCCACCTCCCTGCGGAACGATACCCTTGCTTGCACGCTATACTAGTCTCTTGACTTGTGCACTTGCGAGGTTGAATGTAAAATTCAAATATTTTGATACACCTCAACGACGTGTCATTAGTCCGGTGGTAAACCTTTCACACTTGCATTATAAAGTTACGGGTTCAAGTTCCCCTCTTCTCCTCCAAAAAAAACCCAGAATATATGTAATAGTGTAAACCACAATCATTATTACAATAATTCGGAATGTTGAGAGGTAGGTAGACTCAAACCCACGATCTTATTGTGTAAGTGAGAAGGGCAAATCATTGGCCAACCTCATCTTATCTATAAAAGATCATTAATTACATTGATAAGTTTAGTTTCATATAATTCACTTTTTACATCTTAAACTACCAAAAAGGGTATTGATATAATTTATCCTAGTCAAAATTATTCATCAAATAAAAAGCCAAAAAGGTATAATTAAACCCAAATAATTGAATATTTTGAAAGAAAAAAATGGCCATAAAAGAATAGAAAATTCTTTTGAATCGATTTGAAAGTGAATATTTAATTTAATTTATACTCTATATATACAAGATTTTTCCACATAAGCTGAAAAACCTTGAGTTTTTTTGCTACAATTCCCATGTGAACTATAAATTAAATTAAATATGCCACCGGGGAGGTCTTTAAGAAAGCGAGTGCAATCATAGTGATATGACCATAGACGATGATCCAAGCAGAATCAGAAGAGTTGTGTTTTTTGACTTCAAATATAGAGAGAGTTTTGGAGGAGGTGTTTATGAAGGGAGTTGAGACACTCTTCTTAAGGCTTTGGTTGGCATCAATGGATTTCTCTAAATGCTTTTCCTTTGCCATCCATCCACCGGATTGGTTGCTGGGTTGTGTTGGGTGTTCAAATACGATCCCAATTTCTCCCTTGTGTCGTTTGCACACATTTGTTTTTACACGGAACCACCAGTTGTTCATCATTCCCTACACAAATTGTACACAATGTTCGTTATGCCTAAAATTTCCATTACACGCGCTATGTTAGAAGCGTTGACTTGTCAACACTGAGTCTGTTAGTGCCACATCTTAGAAACGTAGTTGACAAGTCAAGGATTTCCATAATCAAAACCACTGGGTTGTTAGGCCATCTTATGGGTCGCTAAAAATGGTTTCAGTGGTGGGCCAGCAAGTTATAGCCCCCAATACCATGATACAGACCTTAATGTTACCTCAGGTTCATAGCAGTTCACCTAAGTCTCTCGGGACTTATAAATTCCATAACTTTTTATCTAAGTAAACGAGAATTAAAGAGAACCATTCGCACCCCCTTGAAAGACATGTACCTGGATAGTGTAAGCACCAATGGCTATAGGGACACACGGTAAACATACATAGGATTACCCACTTCGACATTCAATGTAAAAGCATGAACCGGGACCAATGCATTAAAGAGGCTCGTGTCATGTCTGTCAAAACCAATGGCAAACCCTGATTTCTACTTGAGTACTGGTTGGCATTCACGTAACTTGATCTATAAATAGACAAATGATCCTCATAAACAAGGATATGAAAAAAAGGAAGGATTTTGGGAGGAATCTAACATCTCTCTAGATCAAGATTAACCCTAGCAAAGCGGAGTATAAACGTTGTCCATAGGCGGCACTCCGCCTCTTTTTCCTATTCTCGAAACCAACCAATTTCATTCGAGATTGCCTTATCCTAACACACATTTCCTTTTCTTTTCATTGACTATTCAATGATTGCCCACGTGGCGGGGTTGAATCTTTTGTAGGATTTATGGTCCTAATAACTAATGGTTTTAATGTTAAGTTAATGTGGGATAAGTAAGTTATCAAATTAATTATTAAATTAATGAAGTCTTGAATTAATGAAGGATTAATTATCTAAATTATGCACATACCGATGTATTGGTTTGAGAAACTGTTTCTCAACGTAACACCATTAATTTTATGAGAATTAATTGTTACGTTAAACTAAATGTGAGAAACACTCGTCCTCTCTCTGACCTTTATATAAATTAGAATTCCCATAAATTTTGATGTACGAAATAACACATAAAAGTTTAAAGTGTAAATGTTAAGGAGGAGAGAAACGATTGTTTTCAAAATGTATTCTTCCATGGATCAAGGCACGTAAGTTATTATCTTACAAAATTAACGTGATTATTTTATATGTGAAACAATATGTAATTCTAGATCTTTCAATTAACATTAATGTAAATTGTATAATTGCTTACATGTGGTATCAGAGCTTAGGGTTGAATCACGTATTGTTTCCATCATTATCTATTTAATATTAAGTAAACATAAGATAAAATTATGAAATGTTTTGTTTATTGCAATTAATTTACTGCTGTATTAATTATTTTATTTATTGCAATTAAAACAAAGTTATATTAAATTATGAATTATCAATTTGACATTGACTGTTTTTATTGCAATTAAAATATACGGATATTAAAGTATGTAGTTAGTAATTTGATATTCATAATTTTAAAATTTAAGTTTTTAATGATCTGATATTGATAATTTTGATATTTATCATATTAGTGATGATTTATTAAGCTTATTAGATATATGTTATGTTATTTAAAGTCTGTAGTTTTATTAACGAAAAAGCATGTTATTTATATTTATGGTCATACATATAATATTGATATTTTGGCAATTAATTTATTGTTTAATGTTTAATAAGTATGATGAATGTGTATAAATGTATAATAAAAGATATACATGTCATTGTATAATTATTTTTATAATTATACATAAAGTTTATTTAGTTATTATAATTTCGCTGCTTGTTTAATTAATAAATAATGTCAAAATTGTTGATATTTATAATTTTTTATAAAGATATTGGTAAGCTGCCAAAGCAGCCCAAACAAGATAGAAAAAAAAATTATTAATATCAATGTATTAATGAAATTGACATTATATTACAATTTCTTTATAAAGTAAATAATAGTTCGCCCAAAGGTTAATTATTACCAAAGTTTAAGAAATTGAAATAGGATAATTTAATGTGTATTATGAATTAGAACGGGAATGGATACCCAAAGGTAGCATACCTGTCTAATATTACGTTGCATAATTAATAAATCCTATTACTAATGAAATTTAAATTATGAGTGAACACTTTTGTATATGTATCGACCCAAAGGTTATATCATAATGATATTATTTAGTTCATCATATATAATGATTTAATGTGTTAAATTTCAAAGCATTAAATAATGTAGTGAGCATTTATTTTATTGCAGTATCTATTCATGTTGCATTGCATTCCCATGCTTCGTCTGTACCTGTCCTTAATGGGTCAAACTTTTCAGACTAGAGTGAACATATCCGATTTCACTTAGGTGTTTTGGATGTTGATTATGCACTCAATTATGAAAAGCCTAATGAGCCCACTGATGAAACTAATGATGAGGATAGAGCCTTTTATGATGCTTGGAAAAGGTCAAACAAACTTTGCCTTGGGTTTATGTGAATGACTATCTCAGGAAACATTAAGACATCGCTTCCTAAAAGTGATAGCGCCAAAGAATTCCTTAAGGCTATGGAAGAGTGTTTCAAAACTGCTGACAAATCCCTTGCCGGGACATTGATGGCCCAACTGACCACAATGAAATATAATGGGGTTCATGGAATGCAAAACCACATCCTGGAAATGACGAACCCAGCTGCAAAGCTAAAGACCTTAATAATGACTGTTGGTGAATCTTTCCTTGTTCAGTTTACTCTGAATTCCTTGCCTGCTCAGTATGGTCCATTCCAAATCCATTATAACACCATTACGGATAAATGGAATGTGAATGAACTAACCAATATGGTTGTTCAAGAAGAGGCAAGGCTTAAGCAACAATGAATGCAAAATGTTCACCTTATGACTCAAGACTCAAGATCTAGACATAATGGAAGAAAGCCTGTAAAAGACAAGAAAAGAGTATTTTCCAAGAATGAACCTGTTCATGCTTCTCAGGTTCAAAAGAAGGACTTTGGCATGAAATGCCATTTCTGTAAAAAAGAAGGACATTTCAAGAAAGATTGTCAAAAACGAAAGGAATGGTTTGAAAAGAAAGGTATGAATATTTACGTAATTTTCGAATCAAACCTTACTGAAGTTCCTTCTAATACTTGGTGGATTGACTCTGGTGCTACTGTCCATGTTTCTAATACGATGCAGGGATTCCTTACAACCCGAACCATACTCTAAAATGAGCAATACATTATGATGGGGAATCGGGCCAAGGTTCCTATTAAAGCTGTTGGAACCTTTAGATTTGTCTTAGATAGTGGTTTTAATTTAGACTTATTTCATGCTTTATATTTATCGTCTGTTTCCAGAAACCTTATTTCATTGAGTAGACTTGATGTTGATGGATACACATTTTCAATTGGAAATAAATGTTTTAGTTTATTTAAAAATTTATCCATTGTTGGTTCTGAAAAATTATGTGATGGTTTATATTAGTTGAAACTTAATAACCACTTTGTTGAGACTTTGATGATTTTGCATCCTAAAGTTGGAACTAAACGTAACCTTATGACTGAAATGTCCTCCTTCTTGTGGCATAAACGTTTGGGGCATATCTCTAAAGAAAGAATCTAGTGGTTAGTAAAAAGTGGAATTCTTAGAAATCTAGATTTTACTGATCTCGGAGTGTTTGTTGATTGTATTAAAGGAAAACAAACCAAACACACAAAGAAAGGCACCACAAGAAGTACAAATCTCCTTGAGATTATTCACACTGACATTTGTGGACCTTTCACCACTTCATGTTTTGGTGGTGAAAAGTATTTTATCACTTTTATTAATGATCTTTCACGTTAAGGATATATCTATTTGTTGAACGAAAAATCTCAGTCGGTGGATGCCTTTAAGGTTTACATAACTGAGGTTGAAAGACAATTAGATAAAAAAGTGAAAATTTTAAGATCCAATAGAGGTGATGAGTTTTATGGTCGCTATGATGAGTCAGGACAACACCCTGGTCCTTTTGCTAAATTTCTAGAAAAGCGTGGCATATGTGCTTAATATACAATGTCAGGAACGCCTCAACAGAATGGTGTTGCTGAGAGACGTAGCCGTACTCTTATATATATGGTTAGAAGTATGTTAAGCAACTCTACCTTACCTATATCATTGTGGAGTGAAGCTCTAAAGACCGCTGTATACATTTTGAACAGAGTTCCTAGTAAGTCAGTTCCAAAAACTCCTTTTGAGTTATGGGTTGGAAGGAAACCAAGTTTAAGACACCTTCATGTTTGAGGATGTCCAATGGAAGTTAGACTTTTTAACCCACAGGAAAAGAAATTAGATTTCAGGACAGTAAGTGGTTACTTTATTGGTTACCCAGAGAAATCCAAAGGGTTCAGGTTTTATTTGCCTAACCATAGTACGAGAATAATGGAAATCGGTAATGCTAGATTTTTTGAGGATAGTGACATTCGTGGAAGTAATTTACCACGTCATGTGTCCATTGAAGAAACTAGGACACAATTATGAAATATGGTAAATGAAGAAGTGAGGTGTAAGTTCCTTAAATTTTGATTGGCTTATTTCATGACAAACCAGGGTAGTTTAGGGCTTCGTTGTTCGTGATCAAGCTTATTTGGATTTCAAGCCCTCAAGCATAAGAACTCATTAGAGGTATAATCACTTGTGCTTAACCTTTTTTGAAGAGATTTAGTTGCACACACACACACACACACACACACACACACACACACACACACTCTAGCTTGCATGTGTGATCATTGCTTTTTGTATGTTTATTCTACTCAAATCACACTTGCACATTTCTCTTTTGTTTTGTTGAGTTTGTGTCTGTGCGCTGGTGCCCTAACCCGCGCTGACCTGCGCATTGCGTCGGTCCACATGCGCAGCATTAGTGCAACCTTGGCAGAGGTGTGCCGCTGGTCCTGCACTGGTCATCAGGCACAACCTCACCAGCATAACTTCCCCAGAGGTGTGCTGTTGGTCTTGCGCCCTTCAGTTGCGCCGCTCGTCTAGCACACGTTTCGCATAAAGGCTATGCACTGGTGTAGGTGCACTGGTCGACCAGCGCACCACCAGTGCACCTGACGGGTTTTGGACTGTTTTTTCCAAAACGACACCACTTCATCTAGGGCTCTTATATAAGTATCATTTTCTTCCTAGCTCATTTTTGGTGAGCTCAAAATTAGAACTTAGAAAGAGAACTCAAACCCTAAAGAGAGAAGCTCCTAAGAACTCACCTTTACTCAACCAAACACCTTCCCATGAGCATCTAGTATCTTCCTAGCATCATTCAAGCATGGGCTTTCTTGTTTTCCTTGACTAAGTAACTTCTACATGTCCTAGAACTTCTTATTTCATTCTTATGATATGTTTTCCTAGGTTTAACATTTATTTGTTAATTAAATGCATGTCTCTTTAGCTTATTGCTATTGCTAGCATGTTTGAGACTTTGATTATTGGTTGAGATGAGTTGTTTGTTGATAGCTAGGATTGTTTTGTGATTGATAACATCTAGCTAAGTATGCATGCTTTGTATTTAGGCATTCTTGATTAGGACTCATTGATTGCATTAGTTAATTGTATTTAGTGTCCTTGCCATGTTCATTGACAACTTGTGTTGATTGACTTTTGATTGACAATTCCTTGATTGCACTTGTTAATTGTATTTGTTGTCATTGCCATGTTTATTGACAACTTGTGTTGAGTTGGCTTTGTTTGTTGACAATTAGATTGCTAGAATCTCCTTGCATCTAATTGAGTCCTCATGCATGAGCATGTAGGCATGGTTGATAACTAGAGTGTTGAATTGCATTATAACATCTAGTTAAGCATTTAGTGTAGCCTAGCATTATTTACATTTAGAATATTTTCATATTCACATAGGTTGTTGATCTCTTCATTGAGAGTTAAGTCTTGTGACTACCGGTGTGTAGTGTTCAAGCACCTTTGGTATAGGTTCGCTATAAAAGGTTTGTGGGTAGTAGTGGTGGATTAGTAACCGAGAATGGTATGACTAGAGGTCAACCTAGGGTTGTAATCATCATTACATATAGTGGATTCGAGGATCGTGTGTGGCGCACATATCAACTTGTGGTTTTTCCTTGTTGAAGGTTTCCACGTAAAAAGCAAGTGTTTTTTATTTTTCGCACATTTATACTTGATTTTATTGTTTGTTATATTGGGTTTATTTTTGAATATCGACTAATCCAAAATTTTGGTAACTAATCAAATTAACAACCCATTCACCCCCCCTTTAGGTTGTTTTAGACACACGTTATATAAATATATATTTTCACGAGGGTACAAGTTCTTTTACCTTTAGCTTCTAAAAATATTGTTGATCCAAATGTTATTGTCCATAATAACGATCAACAAATAAATGATGAACCACTTCATAATGTGAAAATATATATAAATGAGTCCTAATATAATTTAAAGGGAGGGTGGGGGGGGGGGGGGGGGGGGTGAATAGATTTTAATTTCTTTTTACCAATTTTCGAGATTAATCAAGATTACAATGCTAACCTTAACTAGTCAACAACAAAAATCAAGTGTAGAGAATGCGGAAAGTAAATGACACAAATTTTTTACGTGGAAACCCACATGGGGAAAAAACCACGGGCTATTTTGTGCGCCACACTAGAATCTCAATCCACTAATTGCAAATACGATTACAATCTAGGTTGACTGCATCACACCTACGATTGCTAATCCGTCTTTGCTATTCGCTGGCCTTCAAAAGTGAATCTAGTCCAATCTTGCAAAACTACCAAAAGGCAATTACAAGACTTAACTCTAAATGAAGAGATAAAACAACCTAGTGTGAATATTAACAATATTCAAGATGCTTAAAATGCAAGGTTAGACATTTAAGCATATCTAGGCATGGATGAACATGTTAGACATTCCTAGATATCATTTTGTTCGATGACATGCATATGACATAGCTAAATAGACAAACAAAGTCCTATATACAATATCTACCATAATACAACTCATAAAACACAATAAACACAATCTTGAAACTAAGTCAAGTCAAAAAGATGCAATCTTGAAACTAGTCAAGTAATAAAAAGACTATCTTGTAGAGAAAGAACATGTGAAGTGATGCAAGAGATACTCTAACTACAAGTCATGTGAACAAAGATGAAAACCCTATGAGAATCAAACTAAAACATATTAGATGATGAATGAAACATACAAGTATGATGGGTTTTTGTGTTTTGAGTAATAAAAATGTAATCCTTATACCTTGACTTTGAAGACACTTAATAGCTCTAAAAAAAGTGTAATTTTTGCTCTAAAATCGAGCCAAGGCAAACAAGACATATATATATATAAGATCAAACCCAAAGTGGCGTCGTTTTAAGTCAAGGAAAACAAAACGCCGTAGATGACTACTGCCTGTACCGCTGCCAAAGCCGCAGCAGTCACGGCATCGGTTCGCTCTGCCAAGGCCACCGTTGCCGAGAAAATGACAGCGGTTCGGGAGCGGTTCAGGGAGCAATCTACTCTGTCCATGAACTGTTGTCCTAGCACTGTGAAGAAAATCACAGCGGACCTGGGAGCGATCAGAGGTAAAAAATAACCTCTAGAAAAGGCTTCATGCAAATTTCAAGACCAAAAATCATGGCAAAGAACAAATACAAAAAGATAGAGTGATCATGCATGAAAAAGAATATGCAACAACACTAATCACACAACATGGTATATAGAACATGTAAGATCATGAAATGTGTGTGTGTGCAACTAAAACTCTTCACATTGAGAGTCAAGATCAAGTAGCTACCTTTTATGAAGTTCTTGAAGTCCATAATGAGGTCCTTAAGCATTTGAGTAGAATTTTTTCAAACCTAAGTTACCCTTACAAGATTGAACCCCATTGTGATTTTGTCGACGAAATAAGCCAATCAAAAAAGTGAGGCACTAACATAATGAAATTGTCACTATTGAACCAACAGTAGAAGAACCATGAGAAATTGCATTACGGAAATCTCAAAGAGAAAAGAGATTGACAATTTCAAATGATTAAATGGTTTATCTACAAGAATCTGATTATGATATTGGGATGGATAATGATCTGGTTTCATACTAACAAGCCATAGAAAGTAATGATTCTTCTAATTGGATTGATGCCATGAAAGAAGAGATGAAATCAATGGAACATAATGAAGTTTGGGATCTTATCAAATTGCCTAACGGATGCAAGAAAGTTGGTTGTAAATGGTTTTTCAAAACCAAGCGTGACAGTAATGGCAATATCGAAAGACATAAAGCCAGACTCGTTGCCAAAGGTTTGACTCAAAAAGAAGGCATTGATTACATAAAGACTTTTTCACCTGTACCTAAGAAGGACTCATTTAGAATCATCATGGCTCTGGTGGCTCATTTCGATTTAGAGCTGCACCAATGGATGTAAAGACTGCTTTTCTATATGGAAATTTAGATGAAGAAGTTTATATGGATCAACCTAAGGGCTTTGCATTAAAGGGAAAGGAAAATCTGGTTTGCAATCTTAAAAGATCAATATATGGACTTAAACAAGCTTCCAGGCAATGGTATATTAAGTTTCATAATACTATTATCTCCTTCGGTTTTAAAGAAAACACTTTTGATAAGTGTATATACTTGAAGGTCAGTGGGAGTAAATTTATAATTTTGATCTTGTATGTTGATGATATCTTGCTTGCCAGTAGTGATCTTGGTTTATTACATGAAACCAAGAAGTTTCTTACCAAGAACTTTGAGATGAAAGATATGGGTGAGGCAGCCTATGTAATTGGAATTGAAATATTTCGAGACCGATCACAACGATTGTTAGGGCTATCTCAGAAAGCAAATATTAACAAAGTTCTGGAGAGATTAAATTGTTCAGCTGGGGAGTCTCCAATTCAAAAAGGGGATAGATTCAACCTTATGCAATGTCCAAATAATGAATTGGAATGCAAGCAAATGGAAGCAATTCCTTATGCTTCAGCAGTAGGAAGCTTGATGTATGCTCAGACTTGATGTATGCTCAGACTTGCATTAGACCAGATATCAGCTTTGTTGTTGGTGTTCTTGGTAGATACCAGAGTAATCCAAGAATGAAGCATTGGAAGCTTGCAAAGAAAGTGATGTGATACTTGAAGGGTACAAAAGATCACATGCTCACGTTTAGGAGAACCAATCATCCTGAGGTGATTGGTTGCTCGGACTCAGATTTTGTTGGATGTCCTGATAGTCGAAAACCCACATTTGGTTATGTGTTTATGTTAGCTGGAGGGGCTATTTCATGGAAAAGTGCAAAGCAATCTATCATTGTTGCATCCACTATAGAGGCTGAGTTTGTGGCATGCTTTGAGGCCACAATTCATGGTTTATGGCTACAAAACTTTATCTTAGGACTTAGAGTTGTCGGCTCTATTTCTAGGCCGCTGAGAATTTATTGTGATAATGCCGCAGTAGTTTTCTTCTCCAAGAATGACAAATATTCTAAAGGTGCTAAGCATATGGAGTTGAAGTTTCTTTCTGTTAAGGAAGAAGTGCAGAAACAAAGAGTGTCTATTGAACATATTAGCACAAAACTTATGATTGCTGATCCATTAACAAAGGGCTTCCACCAAAGACATTCAAAGAGCACACTATTAGTATGGGTCTTGGATGTAACCCTTGATATTGTTATTTGGATCTATTATGTTAGACATTCTTTTGAGATCTCATTAAAGTTGTTTATGCTATTTCCTGTTTTCATTGTGTACGTACATTTATGATAATGAAAGAGTTTTAAACAGGATATTATGTTGGACAAATTTTAGGCATTATTGCTAGCCTATGTTTCTCACTTACGATTCATGACAATCAAGCTATTAGTGTCATAGTACATGGAAGGGACTGTGTCATTTCATTGACACACAACCGCCATGACTCACATAAATAGATTGTTTGATCATGGTATTACGAAAACCAAATTATGTAAGGCATGGATGATATATAATTTTTAAAGACATGATCGTGTATACATATATATAAGTCTTTTCTTGTAATCCCACATGTGTCCTTTTATAAAGTAATTTTTATTTATTTATTTATATTATGTTATATGGACCAAGTGGGAGAATGTAGGATTTATGGTCCTAATAACTAATGGTTTTAATGTTAAGTTAATGTGGAATAAGTAAGTTATCAAATTAATTCTTAAATTAATGAAGTCTTGAATTAATGAAGGATTAATTATCCAAATTATGCACATGCCAATGTATTAGTTTGAGAAATTGTTTCTCAACGTACCATAAATCAGAATTCCCATTAATTCTAATATACGAAATAACACATAAAAGTTTATAGTGTGAAGGTTAAGGGGGAGAGAAACGATTGTTGTCAAAATTTCTTCTTTCATAGATCAAGGTACGTAAGTTATTATCTTACAAAATTGACGTGATTATTTTATATGTGAAACAATATGTGATTCTAGATCTTTCAATTAACATTAATATAAATTGTATAATTGCTTACATCTTTGACCTTAGTGTTAGCAAATTTTCCCTGTTAACAACTTCCATTGCAAAATTCATTCAATTTAAAATAATAATTGCAACTTAATTGCAAAAACCATGTACATTTACAAACACATTTCTCAGTCTAGTGATTTTACCAGAATATACATAACCTCTTAAAGTGTAAGCTAGGTTTCTATGTCGTCCCACTAGTTAATGGGTAAAATCTCTTCATGAAAAGGGGTTGTTATTATTGAGTTAATGTTCAGCTCATTGACGTGTACTTCGGCTTGTACCACCAAGTTGTATACACAGCCAACATTGTAGTGGTCAAAAATATATACGTTCCATAACCTAATAAGATTCAAAAATAGGCCTTAGAGTAAAAATGGAACCTTTACCAGTGGCCCAACAAATTGAGCCAACATGAGCCCCAAAGCCAGGCCCAATCCATCGAGGCATCAGACCATCAAACACGTGGTCAAATGGTGAATTAAATTGCAATCAAATAAGGCATTACACAAATCCCAATGCCTGACAAAGCCTTCAATGTCCGATTCAAATGAATCAAAACGGATAATTGAATTTTCCAGTTTAACTCTACAGTACTCATATTTATTGCGGTGGTTTTCCTCCAGCATTAATTGTTGCTCTACCACTTAACCAAGGTAGATCCGGTTGTCCTCGAAAGTAGATCGACCCAACCCGTGATCGACCCATGTTAAACTAGGGGATCAACTTAGGCAGAGGAAAACTATCCTTGGGACAAGCCCGGTTGAGGTCGGTGTAATCCATACACATTCGCCACTTCCCGTTAGACTTGTTTACCATAACCACATTGGCGATCCACTCGGGCTACCGGGATTCCCTGATGAATCCAGCCTTCAAGAGTTTGTCAACCTCTTCTTGGACCGCGGCATTCCGCTCGGCATTGAAGTGTCTTCTTTTCTGCTTAACTGGTTTGAAGGTTGCATCCACTGCCAACCTATGGGTAGCCAAGTTAAGAGGAATGCCAGGCATCTCCTCATGGCTCTAAGCAAAAATGTCATTGTACTCTCTGAGAAGCTCTGTCAAATCCTTCTTAATCTCTGGGTCCAGACCTCCTCCCACTTTTACTGTCTTTGTTGGATCTTCGCTCCGGATAAGGACCTCTTCTAGCTGCTCCGTGGGATGCCCACTGGTCCAACCTCGCTCCTCTTCTTCTGGCTCCTCCACGACTATGTTTGGTACCTCTCCTTCTTCCAGGATATAATCATCCTGCTCCGTCGCCCTTGGACCTGGGTCACCAGTTACCTGTGCACATTGTTTAGCTAAAGCCGTGGGATTGGTGGACACCGCGTAACAATTGCGAGCTGCTTGCTGGTCTCCTCTCACTTCTCCTACTCCTGTTCCCACTGGAAACTTCAATACATTGTGGTAAATGGATAGCATCCCCCTGATCCTTGATAAGAAAGGTCTGCCTAAGATCGCATTGTAAGTAGACGGGGTGTCTACTACAATGAATTATGTCATTATGTTTTGTTGGAGGGGAGCTTCTCCGACTATCACCGGTAGAATCTTCGTCCCCATCGGCATCACTGAGTCTCATGTGAATCCATATAGAAGGGAAGTGCAACTGTTGTAGCAAGAATTCGACAAGTTGAGCTGCTCATGAGCCCCTTTGAACAAAATATCAACATTGCTTCCTGTATCAATCAGGACGCGGTGTACCAAGCAGTTGGCGATTTGTACCGTGATTACCATGGGGTCATCGTGTGGCTGAACTGTATTGTAGACGTCCTCTTCTGTGAAGATGATTTTGGTGGAGCGGGATAGATCCCGGGACCCATTACTGACTTTGAGTATCTCGTGGTCAGCATTGAGTCTGGGAATCTTCCTTGCGTGATTCTTTTTTGAATTATTGGAGGTTCCAGTTAGGGTAGGGCCTCCGCTGATGGTGTGGATCACCTGGATCTGCTGCATCAGATCCTTCTCCCCATCTCTCCTTCTTTCTGCTGCTTTCTGCATCCCGCTCTGAACTTGTTTTCCTTCTTTGATGCCGTCCTGTACCTGCTGCAAAAATTCAGTTAAAAGACCTCCCCTTATTAATCCTTCAATTTGATTGCGGAGGCTGTAGCACTCTGAGGTGTTGTGCCCTATATCCTCGTGGAAGTCGCAATACTTGTATTGATTCCTCCTATCAACCGGGATTTTCATGGGACCCGATTTCCTAAGTAGACCCTTATCCCGAATGGCGAGATAAATAGTTTCTTGGGAAACATTGAGAGGGGTGTAGTGATTATACCCTTCCTCCTCTCTTGCCACCCTGGATACTTCTTTCAGGGAATCTCTCTGGGGGGTGATCTCCTAACTGGATACCTTTCCTGGTATGGAGGAATGTGAGGCGGCCTATAAGTAAACCGGTTCGGAGGTTGATTCTGAAATTTCCTAGCTGGTGCGGGCTTTGGAGTTTCCTTTTTAGGGTGCGGTGTTAATCGGGCTTCATCGTGCTCGATTTTGATCCGGAGTTGTTCCTCAATGTCTACCTGCTCCAGATCCCAGTTGTAGGCTTCCTGGTACGTTTCTAGAGGATGCTTGGCAAATGACCGGAATAGTCTGCCAGCCCATAAATTCCTCTGAAAGTTGGCTAGAGTCTCCTTCTCGTTGAATACTCCCATCTGGACAACCTCTTTGTGGAATTTCTCCACATAAGATCTCAGAGTTTCACCCCGCTCTTAAATTACGTATTGCAGCAGGATAGGATCCTTGGGTCGGGGTTTGATTCCCTGAAATTGTGCACATAAAGCTTTGGTGAGTTTAGAGAAAGAATCGACACTACCTGGTGGTAACTTTCTGAACCATGTCTTGGCATAGTCAGTCAAGGTTGAAGGGAACGTTCTGCACATGGCCAGTCTGGTCATGCTTTGGACCTCCATCTGGTGAACGAAGCTTTCCAGGTGGCTGACGGGGTCCTCTGTCCCGGAATACTTCTCTAATGGCATCCTGAACTTGGGGGGCAACCCTGCCTCTCTAACTCTTTTGGAGAAAGGTGCATTCATCTCGCCCAGGGGGTTCTTCTGGCTTTCTTGATGTTTTCCCTTCTTCAACTGCTCCAACTCCTTCGCCATCCTTGTCATCTGATCCTCCAAGTGCTAAGACTTTTTGGTTCTGGATCGGGCTATCGAAACTTCTTCATCCGAAGACTCTGAATCAATGACTACCTCCTTTCGCTTAGCTCTCTGACATTTTTCTTTGGAGCTCCTTCGGGATTTGGCACTTCCTTCTGAATTGGGATGCAGATCCCTTTCCTTTGCCCTTGGTTTTGGTAGAGACTGATTCCTCCTAGGAGGAACCTCAATTGCGGACTTTACTAGCCTGGGTCTGAGTTCCGCCTGTCGGACTGGGAGAGGTGGACCAAATCGGTCAAAAACTGGTACCCGGATACTTGGGCCAGCATCTCCTGGGACCCCGAATGCTTCAAAGGGGATCCCCAAGGCTATCATCCGGAGTCGGATAGCTTCTACGTAGGCTGCAGCGTGCTGTTCTAAGACATCTCGATTGACTTCCTGCCTAGCGGGGTCTTGTGGGACAGCGCCTGCAGCCGGTGGGGGCACTGGTGGAGGATTCTCATTCCTGGTGCCCTTACCCCGCCTCTGGGCTCTTTCAGTGGAAGCAAGGGACTGGAGTCCTGATGGCTCGGGATGACCCTGGGAGGATCGGAGTCTCATTCTGAATATCTCTGGATGGAAATAGACTGTTTTTAAACAATGGTTGAGATATTCCCACAGACGGCGCCAAAAGTGTTATCCGAAAATCGTTAATGGGATGAAATTCCAAATAACAACTTTAAAAGGACCAAGATCAAGATTGATTCTGGTCGGAGGGGTATCACGTAGTTTGATACCGACTATGTCCTTATCAATGCAAGTACGACATGGAATACTAGAAATCAAACAAAAAACAAGTTTTTATTCATCGTCCCTTTGCATTACAGATATATGACTATGTATTTAGGGGTTACAGCAATGTATGATCGTTTGGTAAGTAATGGAGATAGTGGTGATGGAGAATCTGTGCCTGTCGATAAGTAGAATTTGACTGTAGGGTTTTTGGTCAAGATTTTTCCTCCCCTTCTTCGATGAATAAGTAGTTGTATATATAGGTCCTGTTGCTTGCCATGCACTCCTATAATCTTGGTCTAGGGTTTGGCCAGCGCATGATCCTCCTCTTTTTTTGGAGATAATCTCGGAGCTTTACGTGTATAATCCGTAGAATCTAGTCTTTCCTTCCTAGGAGGAGTTAATCTCGTGACTTAAACTGTTACCTTCCTAGTAGGATTCTTATTGTGTTGACCTGCTCAAAATAGGATTCTCTAACGGGAAAGAGTTTATTACTGTGTTTAATGGGTCCCTCATGGAGCTTATAGTTTCTAGTGTGAGAATCTTGCTGCCTAATATCATTTTGCTTGACGGGCTGGCTACACCAGAGAGTGTAAAACAGCAAGCATTCTGCTGATGAAGTAGGGGGATATCTAGCCGATATCATACCGGGATGTTTTAGTGGTACTCTGTGTCGGGGTGCTACGGGGTCCATAGGAAGCCTGGTCATAGCTAGGTTGGATCCCACTGTGAGCTCTAGTGAGTAATATGGCTCACGGTCATATTTTTGAGCTAAGATGCTGGCGAGGTCCATAGGAAGCTGGGAAGAAGCCAGACTAGACCCCGCTGGAGGGAGTGTGTGTTCGGACCAGTCGGAGTTCGCCTTTGTCGGGGTAGCCGGATGGTGTCTGTACTTCTATTTTATCCTTGTGTTGAGGTGGAAAATTCTTCCTTGGTCCTTCGCCAATTTTGGTGGTTAACAACTTTCATAAACACAATAAAAAAAATATTTATATTAATGGGTTATCAAATTAACAGTTTTTTTTTTTTAAGGGTGAACCCAAAACCGACCCATTATATTTCGTGTCTTAATGAGTTTACCCATTAATAACCCGATTCGATAAACTTAACCCACCAACCGCTACTTTCGAATGAGTTTGGATCGTGTTAATGGGTCGTATAAAATTTTGCCAGGTCTAAATGGAGGTCTGGGAAGAAGAAGAAAAAGAAAAATAGATAATTTTTTTTTAAAAATTTTTTTTTTTATAAAGAAGAGCAATTTTATCATATTAGGGGAAATTCGTTTTTAACCACAAACGAAATTTTAATTGTTTATAACCACTTTTTTAAGAAATTACTGAAAAACCCCTCATATAAAAACCACCCCAAACCTCTCTCTCTCTCTCTCTCTCTCTCTCTCTCTCTCTTCCGTGGAAGTCATCGCGCCAATGCCATCAAACAATGCCGAAAATCGTCGCGGCATCGTCGGACCTCGTCACTAATGACGTCGAGTTGTCGCGTTGCTGCTGCACACGAAGGGTGGCGCTGTCGCGTTGCTGCTGCACGAACGAAGGAAACTTCGTGCACCGTTCGCCTGATTTCACAGTCGTTCGCCTGGGATTGAACTTCGTGTGTCGTTCGCCTGAGATTCACGGCGACGTGATCTGCAAAAATGGGGAAACAAAAAAAAAACCTAATTTGGGAATTTTGGGAATTTGGGGAAGAAAGGTTTCAAGTTTCACATATTTACATTTTAGGCATGATTTCAAGTTTCACATATTGCATTTTAGGTATTATTTCAAGTTTCAAATTTCATTTTAGTCATGATTTCAAGTTTCACCATTCAAGTTTTTAGTCATGATTTCAAGTTTGAGATTTTTTTTTTAAAAAAAAAAAACTAATTTCAGAGGTACTCTTGTAATTTACGGACATCACTGAATTTTTTTTTTAAAAGTGGTTATTAACAATTAAAGTTTCAAAAGTGGTTAGTAACAAAAGTTTAATAATTCAAATGGTTATTTATGGTTTTCTCTCCTAATTTTATGGTTACTTTTAAGGTTTTCCATTTTATTATTATATTTGTAGGTGTAAATTGTAATCGCAAAAACTGTGCTGCGTTGAGCAATCCTCCTAGAACTAGATGTCTAGATGGTATTTTTGCGTTGAGCCCATTGTTTTTGCAGCAGCGAATCTAATTTAGACCCGCTTGGACTTGAGCTTTCAGTGGACTCATTATATGAAATTAGGGATGGCCAATGGGGAAATGGGGATGGATATAGGTCCCCCCATCCCCATCCCAAATTTCCAAACCCTCCCCCATCCCCCCCCATTTCCCCATTTGGGGAAAATGGGGATGGGGTAGATTTGGGGGGAGGTCTCCCCACCCCCATCCCCATTTCCCCGTTTTCCCCATTTTTCCCCATTTTTCCCCGATTCCCCATTTCCCCCGGATCCCCCATTTCCCCATTCTCCCATTCCCCCATTTTGCCTATATAAGTTAGGTTTTAAGTTATAAATATGTATTTATAGTTAGTAAAATAGAAATAATAGAAATAATAGAAATAATAAAAATATAAAAATAACTATATATTAATATATTATATTATATTATATTATATTATATAGTTGGGGGAAATGGGGAAATGGGGATGGGGGAAGCTTCCCCCATCCCCATCCCCATTTACATAACTTTTTGGGGAAAATGGGGAAATGGGGATGGGGGGACCCTTCCCCATCCCCATCCCCATCCCCATTTCAATTTGGGGATAAAATTCATCCCCATCCCCCCCCATTTCTCCATTTTTCCCCAAAAAAAAATCCCCAAATGGGGATGGGGGAGCGGGGATTTAGGGCCCTGGGGGAAAATGGCCATCCCTATATGAAATATTGGGCGTAAGAATAATGGACCCAGAAAATTTTGCCAAGGCCTAGTTCGGATGGTTTGTTTGTTTTGGTATTCAGATTTCAGGTCAACCGGTGGGGCGATACTGACCAAATTTTTTCTCAAATGTACACATTATAAATTTATAGTTATTTATATAGCATATTAATTTAATCAAAAAAAAAAAAAAAAACATATTAATAAATATCACCACACTTTGACCATGTAAATACACGCGATAAAAGTATAGTGATGTGTATTAGTATACTATAAATCTAGATATGTCTATAACGTGAAAAATTATAATACTGACACCCTCACATTTCGTATGTACACCCCCGCACTATAATTTTTTATTTATTTACAAAGTTGTCCTTTGGAATTTCATTTAGTATAGCTCAAACCTACTACAAATTCTTTTATTTTGATACTCCACATTGTTGTGTTTAAAATTAACCAAGTTAAATAACCCCCACTGGATTTCGGTTCCATCACTCGTTTTGGGTCCATGATGATGTAGAATTAATTTATGATTTGATTCTTTTATATAGATTATATAGGTTTCATATTTTACAGATTTATAATTCCGAGAAATATAATAGTATTTTCAATTTTTATTACCGACGTTGAAGTACTTATTACAATATATTGTGCTGTTATTTTGTTATGAGCGAGATGAATATTAGTCAAATATACACTATAAGCACAAATTACTTCATTTCCATCAACTAGTGGGTGGGCCAAACAACAGTACATTCTTCATCACTAATTCACTTGTCATCTTCGATCTCAGATTCATAACCCTGAAGGAGCTCAAAAATTTGGAAGATAGCATATGAAATGTATCTTTTCATGAACATTATGAGGCAGTGCATGCACAGGCTTACAAAGAGCTGGGTCCGTGTACTGAAGATGACATGACTAACAAATGGCATAAAAAAACATAAAGGTCTTGAAAAAATAAAGGGTTAATTACCCCGGTGGACATCAATTTATGCCACCATTATCAAAATGACCATCAGATAGGGAATTGGTTTCAAAATGGTTATTTTTAGCAAACATTGTTACATTAATGACCATTCCATCAAATTCCATCCAATAAGTGGCATTTTAGTAAATATGAGGACGACATTAGTTTATTTTAAATATTTTTTTGGAAATCAATTTTTTCTTTTGTTTTTGAAACAAATAATTATATTTAGTATGTGTATATATATATATATAGCATATCTCAAACATATATATGTGTGTATATATATATATATATAAATAAATATCAGATTTTCTATTATCAGTTCGCCCTAACAATAAATATATCAGGACGAAGAATGTGAACCACTAGATTTACAAACTTTGACTCAAAGTGTATGCACTTGTCAAAACTTCTCCATAATCTATGGTCCACATTTTTCGTCCTGATATATTTATAGATTTACATACTTTGACTCAAAGTGTATGCACTTGTCAAAACTTCTCCATAATATGTGGTCCATATTCTTCGTCCTGATATATTTATTGTCAGTTAGAACTGATAATAGAAAGATTGTATATATATATATATATATTTCTTTTCAACTTATCTCAAATATATTTTTTAGAATTTTTAGATTTTGTAACCTTAATCTTCTCAAAAAAGAATATATATTTCTTTTCAACTTATATATATATATATATATATGTTTGAGATATGCTATACGTATATACACACATTAAATATAATTATTTGTTTTAAAAAACAAAAGAAAAAATTGATTTCCAAAAAACATCTAAAATAAATTAATATCATCCCCTTATTTACCAAATTGCCACTAATTGGATGGAATTGGATGGAAATGGATGAAATGGTCATTAGTGTAACAATGTTTGCCAAAAATGGTCATTTGAAACCAATTCCTCATTTAGTGGCCATTTTAATAGTGGTGGCAAAAGTTGATGACCACCAGGTAATTACCTAAAAAATAAATGTCTATGGTGGCTGACACCTTTAAAGTGGACTCATCATCAGAATATTATTCACTTTCAAACATTTTTCTATCAACCATAAACTTAATTTCTGGGCTCAAACATTTTTATACAAATTAATATCATCCAGAATTGAAATTGCGAGAAGGAAATCATGACGCCACTCATGAAGGGCTCAAACAATATTTATCTTAATGTAATTGCTTTCTACATATCTGTCTCTGAGTTTGATTGGTTTTTCTCATAGTTTCTCCAGCTAATTTATACTGTTGAGAGCAAGAGACATGTGTGTGGTTAAAAAGTCGCTCTCAATGCCCTGAAAATATTAAGTGATATCTGCGGTAGCATGTGCTAAAATTTCTCACACCAGAAATTTTGAGTTCAGAACTTGTATTGTCAGCTGATCTCAGACTTTCTTATCAACATTTATAATTCACTTATTTGTTTTCAACGAACTTTCCTCTCTATATACTAGACTATGGCTGCCAAAATTCTATTCATAATATATTACAAATAAGGAGTGTTATTCATTTAGTCTCTATGTTTTTTTTTTAAATGTCTATTTTTTACTCACTTATTCATTTTTCGCTGGATTGGTCCATATGTTTTAAAAAATCACTCAATTTCATCCCTCTATCAGTCAACTAGTAGTCAAATTAAACGGTTCTAAGGGTATTTTTGTCTTTAAACATTGATATGCCATGTGTCGAAACACAAATAAAGAGATATATATATATAATAAAAATTAAATTTATGTATAAATACAAATTAAAAAATTATAAACAAAAAACAATTAAAAATTTATAAAAAAAGAAGAAAATTTAACAAAATAAAAATAAAATATCTTCTTCTTCAATTCTTCTTCGATTGAACAACATAGCAAATCCCCCACTCTATTTCTTCTTCAATTCAAGAGTCCAAAATCATGGAACAATGGGATTTGGCCGAGGAAGAGGAAGGTTTGTGTTAGGTTTTGACTTGTATTCCTACGCGAACCAAATGTGAACCAAATAAGACTCAATTGATGTGGAGCTTCCTGGAGACGTGGGATAACGTTTGGAAGTTAAATGTGGTGTTTGAGGGAGCTTTGAAGACCAGAAGAATAGAAGAATGAAGATTGTTTCAACGTATTGATCGCAGTTTTCTGAGCAATGTAATTTAAGGTGATTTGTAACGGTTTAGGAAGTGGGTGCGCAACCGTGACCCGAATCATAGTCAATCATAAGCATGCGTGGAATGGGAAATCTTCAATGGAAAAGGAAAGTGTTCTTATTGGGAAGTTCTTATGCTTGAAGGAAAAAAGAATACTTTTTACAAGAAGACTTGTCATAAAAGGAAATAATATTTATGTAAAATAAGTAAGTCTTGTACGTTTAGGAGTAGGATTTCTTTTTATCTTAAACTCCCTGTAACTAGTTTAAATAGACCTAATATCTATGTTATTAGATTTTAAGGTTGTGGAGAAAAGAACACCATGTAACATCAAAGAGAGTGTGGTGAGATCTGATGGAGACCCTAGGGAATATCCGGGGAGGGATCCAAGAGAATATTGGTGGATCAAGTTAGAGATCCGTGGGTGATATTTAGGGGAGACCTAGGGGATATTGTGGGGGTACTCAGTGAGGATCTTGAGAGTGTGGTTTGGGGTTGAGGTGAGAGAGAGAATCCTAGAGTATATGGTTATAACAGTTTATCATATAGTGAAACTTTCTCTGTCGTCCTAACGGCCCGTGGTTTTTTACCCGATTTGGGTTTTCCACGTATATTTTGTGTTGTTATTAATTATTCTCTCTCATCTATTTTTTTGCTTATTGACGTTATTAATTACTATGAGTTATGGACGTATATTAGACACGACGTTTCCGCGTTCATCGGTTCAGAATTATCCCCAACAGTTTGTTAGAGTCACCACGGTGGTGGCGATGGAAGTGGATATGGGTGTCAAGGGCTTTTGACACGTGCTTCTGGTGAGTGGGAGCTGGGTGGTCGTGCTCCGCCATGTAAGTGACTATAAACATACCCAGGTTAGATCTGTTTTACGGGCCAAACACCCCTTTGAACTACTACATCTGTAATAACCTCTGCTGTTCAAAAAAACCAAACACAAGCCTTAAATTCAATCCCAAAATTAGTTAAAATCCCTAATTTAATATTTTTTTTTTGAGGTGGGTGTTAGACAAAATTTAATATTGTTTTATATAGATTGACAAAAAAGTACCTTCTTTAATTATTATTTTTTTTGGATTAGGTGGCTTGAGGATTTGCAGAAGTTGAATTAGAAGTCGCACTAGTAAAAACATCATGAGACTATAGCTTAGTAGTAGTTGTTGTTGTTGTTGCTTGAATTGTGTTGTTCTCTATTCTCTTGGTGAAGAGATTGAAGAGAAAGAACTGTGTTGGGGTAGTACTCTGTTGGTGTAGTGAAGAGTTGGTATGTTCTCTTAGTGAAGAGATTGAACTGTGTGTGCTTGAACTGTGTAGTACTTTGTTCTCTTGCTACTGATGATGATACTTTTTGGAGAAAGTGGATGAGATTCATGAAAAAATGGCTTGTGGTTCTGGGTTCGATTTGGTGTGGTGGTGGAGGTGTGATTCGTTTCTGGGTTTTGTGTTGATTGTGGTTCAGTTCGGTTCTGGGTGGTGGTGGTGGTGGTCAGAATCCGTGTTTGGTTGTGTGGGTGATGTTGGAGTAGTGGTGGCTGGAAATCAATTCTTCATTGATGATTAGATGATGGTGTTGGTGATGATTTGAGATGGTTTTGGTTTTGATGATGATTTGATGGTGGTTCTGTTGATGGAGATAATGTTTTTTTTCTATTCAATTTTTTCGGTTGGAGGTTGATGATGATGAATTGATGATTGAAGGTTCATGATTTTTTTTTTTTAAAATTTTTTTCTAATTGTATAATATATTATTTTCAATTTTTGTTGTTGTTAGTTAAGGTGGGTCTGTTTTTATATTTCTTTTCCTTTTTAAAATTAATATATAATTATAAATAAAATTAAGAAAATAAAAGTTTTCCTTTTATTTTATTTTGATTTTAAAGTTAGGGGTCAAAAATGTCATTTTGCATTTTCTATGATGGTTGACCGTCAAAATTTTGGTTAGAGGGATTAAATTGAGCGGTTTTTGAAAACATAGGGACCAATCCAATGAAAAATGAATAAGTGAGTAAAAAACAGATAATTCAAAAAAAATATAGGGACTAAATGAATAAAACCCTTGCAAATAATGACTTTGCATAGTGTTGCTAGGTTTTGTCGGTACCGGCATGTCTAGCAAAGATTTTCTCCTACCATAATATCATTACTCTCTAAATTAAGGAAAAAAAAATCACCTTTTAAAGAAGGGTCTACAGAATTGCGAAATATATTATACTTATCGGGTTGGCTGCTAATTTTATTTTACTTTTCTAAAAAATGCTATGGAGTTTTTCAATTAATTGCTACAATCACCCTCATTCACTTTATACCTGTTTACCCTTATGTAGCTACTTTTTTCGGTTCTTAATTAATAAATGGACACATGTCAACATACGAGGAGGGAATAACGATCACCCCCTTGAAAGGGATAAGCAAAAATGGAAATTACTCAAAATGACCACATACAACATATAAATTTTGTTTGTAACCACAAATGAAAATTTAATTGTTAATAACAACACCTCTCTCTCTCTCTCTATCTCTCTCTCTCTCTCTCGTAGCCGAACGTCGTCGCCCATTGTCAGAAGTTGTTGCCGAGCTGTTTGGGCTGTGCCGGACATCGTTGCGCGAGCTTCACGAACTAGCGGCGCTGTGGTTCGTCAAGCACAGCGCCGTTGGTTCGTGAATCTTGGCGACGACGTCCGGCATAGCTCGGCGACGACCAGTCGATGACGTCCGGTGGCTCTGTGCTTCGCGATCGCCGGCGCTGTGATCTATAGAAAAATGAGGAAGAAAAAACCTAAACCTAAACCTAATTTGAGGAAGAAGAAGAAGGGAAACATTTCAGTTTAGTCAAGATTTCAAGTTTTAACATTTCAATTTAGTCAAGATTTCAAGTTTCCGCATTTCAATTTAGTCAAGATTTCAAGTTTCAATTTTTAGTCATGATTTCAAGTTTAGTTCCAGATTTTAGTCATGATTTCAAGTTTGCTTCCAGGTTTTTAAAAAATAAACTAAGTCCAGGGGTACTTTTGTAATTTATGGACATACACTGAATTTTTTTTAAAAAAGTGGTTATTAACAATTAAATTTTCAAAAGTGATTACTAATGAAAGTTTAATGTTTCAATGACTATTTTTGGTTTTTTCTCTCTAAGCAAAAATGAACTCACTTTTAATTGTCATATTTGAAACCTCACAATTTACCATCAATCCATCTTTGACTGATTAACTAAATGTAGCCAATTGAGATTATACAAATTGTATTAAGTGCTCGCAACATAACTATGGAGAAAAAGACAAAAAGAATTTATTTGGGAAAAGATCGTTTTACCCCCTGACCTTTATCCTATTATAAAGGTGAGAACAGGGTTTACTTATATTGACCCGTCTCCCCCCTAAAATCAAAATATTGTTAAAAGTTTCCCTTTTGTTAGCTTTTCCAACAGAAAAACTAACCCTAACACTATTCAGTGATTAAAAAGATGAAATTGCCCTTTTATGTCTTTAAATGGCAGAGATGTAATAGCTGAAATTATAATTTTACCCTTTAAGATATTCATTAAATAAAAAATAATTAAAAAACAAGAAAAAATAATAATTAAAAAATACAATTGAAACAAAAAAATGGATCTACACTGTCCATCTTTGAGATGGACGGTGGAAATATCTCTTTTTATATATTTTTTATTTAAATTTTGAAAAAAAAATAACAAAAAAAATTCAAAAAAATAAATACAAACTCTATCACAAACCCAGTTCATCAGTTCATCACAAACTTTATCAAATTACAATAAACTCCATCACAAACCCAGATCTGAAAAACCCAGTTCATCAGTTCATCACAAACTCCATCACAAACTTAGTTCATCAAACAAACCCAGATCTGGGTTCACCAGTACCACCACATCTCATTTTACAAGAACACCATCATTATCTTCATCTATCTATCAAGATTCCATAACACTCTATCATCTTCTACTCTCTCTCTCTCTCTCTTTCTCTCTCTCTCTTCCTCACCTACTACCAAATCAAGCATTTTTTTTCCCTAATCCCAAATTATGTTTCATCGCATAACCCATCATCGAACAACACCCATTGTCCACCACACTACCCACAATCCCAATTCTCTCAATCCGCGTCACCACCACTCCCTCCTCTGCTGCCGCGTCATAACCACTCCATCCTCTTCGTTGCGTCACCGCCATGCCCTCCTGGTCCATTTCAAGCTCACGGATCCCCACCTCAAGTCCTCCTTTACGTTGTTTCTGATAATGTAGTCGATGAAGCACAATCCCTCGTTGGGGTTTGGAGTCAGATAATTTTTTTCTTGGTTTTTTTAGTGTGTGCATCTAATTGAAGATTAAGCAAATCTGCTGCTTTATCTGTTCTTTGTTTTTTATTTTTATTTTTTTAAATTTCATTTTTCTTTTCTTTTTTGAACAGATGGGAATGTGGGTTTGTGTGTTCGATTGATCTGGTGATGGTTTGATGGTCTATGGTAACATGCAAAATATGTTGCTGATGCGCTTTTCGAAACATGCAGAGTGAGTTGTCTTAGCTCAACTAGACAACACACGTTAGATGTTGCCTTAAACATTTGAGTAATAATGTAGCATTACTCAACTACTATTGGACATATAGCCCAATTGATAATGACACATTTAACTTTGCATGGGAGAAGTATTGAACCATGATCTTGATAAATGAGAGTGGATGCCTTACCATTTTGCTACAAGCTTGACTTTGTTATTATTATAAACTTATTTATATATAGCCTATATATGTTATTAAATTTTTATTAATTTTTTAATTAATATTTTATTTAACAACTTAATATCTTTATTACTTGATAATTTAAACTCATTCCCGTAATGAGTGATGCTAGACTGTCAAAAATATTTGTTTAAAATCATGTCCAAAAGATATGACATATGAGTTGTCGAGATCATATCACACACTCGATGAGATGAAGATGGTCTAATGACATGCCTCTCACACCTATATTACGAACGGGTTCGAGTGCTTTCACTTCTTAAAAAAAACTCCGAATTTTCATAATACTTCAAAAAAATAAAATAAAAAGATCATATCATTCACACTATAATTTCATGATTTTCAGAATCATGGCATCTCACATGCCTCATTATTTGCACAATTTTATTATTATTATTATTATTTTTTTTTTGCATTGTTGCATTGTAGCATTATTTTTCCGGTAATATTTTTGGATAAATATTGTTCTAATTTTAAAAAGTGGTCAGCTTAAATTTGTGTAGAAAGGGATAACAACACCATTATTTTTAAAAATTAATATTTAAATAAATTTAATGATTTAGAAAACATTTGTCAATAAGAAAAGAATGTTAATAATAATAATAAAAAAAATAAGACTTTTGACAACTTAATAAAAATGCATGTTGTCAAAAGTCACCTACCGCTATGCGTAAAAAATGTGTGTTGTGAAAGTGACTTACATTAATGCACAAACGTTTGTTGGCAATAACAAGACACATACAACAACATCAAAATAGAATGTTCAGCTTCTAATTTCATGACTCCCTAAATGTTTATATATATATTCTGCAATAAATAAAAATACATGAGATTAAATAGATTTAAAGATCTAAAAAATCAAAATAATAAATTAGAATATAATAATTTAGTTATTGTTATATATCTTTCTATATATTGTTAATATACATATAGTTTTTTTATTTATAAATGAATTTCTAATTTTTAAATTAAAGTGGTCAGATTAAATTATTATAGAAAATAATGGAATAATTTTATAGGTGATAACAATGCCATTATTTTTTAAAAAATAATTAACGTTTAAATAAATTTAATAATTTAATAGACCTTTGTTAATGTGGATAAAATGCTGTTAAAAAAACAGTAGACTTAGTTTTTTTTTTATAAAAAAATTAGACTTTTGACAACATACAATAGTATGTTGCTAATGTTATCTTTACCACAACATACAAAAAAAGTATGCTGTTAATTGTTACTCTACGACAACATACAAAAGAAATGCATGTTGCTAAAGATATATCAACAACAACAAACAAAAACACATGATGTTAATAATATCTCTACGACAACATACAAAAATGTATGTTGCTAAAGATATCTCTACGACAACATACAATAATAACATGTTGCGGAATACATGACTTTTAACAACATACGAAGATGCGCATTGTTAAATCCTAAAGTTTTAACAACTTTCAAAGCTATGCATTGCTAAATACTAGCATTTTAATAACTCGTAAAAATATGTGTAGCCGAATACCAATAATTTAACAACACACGAAGTTACGTGTTGCTAAATGCTTACTTTTTAACAACACGTGAAGTTTATGCGTTATTATATATTATGTTTTTTTAAAGTGTAATGTATTATGCAATAAGTGACTTTTCACAACATCCATTGATTGTGTGCTGTCGTATGTGTCTTATTATTGACAACATACGTTTGCGTATTGCCGTAAGGCACTTCCATAACACACATTTTCTATGCGTTGTGGTAGATGACTTTTCGCAACATATACCTCATGTATGTTGTTAATTGAATGTTATCGTAGACTAAATTTCTTGTAGTGTGGGCTTGTTTCAATCTGGTATTGGTTCAATTTTCTAGGTTTGAATATGATTTTCTAGGTTAGATCGATTTGGTGATGGTTTGAATGATAGTGTATAGGTTTGTTTCAATCTGGTGTTATGCTGTGTTCTTGGCTTGTGATTTTGGTCATTGTTGTACATAATATTTGCTGAGAAGACACGTCACCAGACAACACGGACCAATCTCGCCATGTAAGCAGAGCGTCAAAGTATCAGTCAAAGGGCACGTACACATCCCACGAGGATAGGCCATCTGGCACTAGCACGGAACTAATAAAGAAACAAATAAGGCTAGCAACGCCGAGTAAAACCGAGTAATCCGAGCAAAAGACCATGTTTACTCGGCTCTAGAGGTGACAAGGTTCCGGCTCGGTTCCAAATCGGAACTATCGGTTTTGAAACTTTTTTTTTTTAATTTTAAAAAAAATAGACTTGTAAGTTGTAATTGTAAATAAAATAAAACATATAAATGACAAATTACAAAATAAAATAAAATAAAATTCATTGGGTTGTGTCACTCGAAAATAAAACAAAATAAACAAATGACAAATTACAAAATTAAATTAAAATAAAACTAAACAAAATGACAAATTATAAATTACATTTCATTGGGTAACTGGGTATTTGAGAATTGGGTCACTCAAAATTCGAAAATAACATAAAATAAATAAATAACAAATTACAAAATTAAATTAAAATAAAACTAAAAAAAAATGTCAAGTTATTAGCCTTGCACTTAATTTTTACCACAATTAAGTTGCTTACGTATCCTCTTGGGGGGGTTTAGAAGAATCAAAGGCCACGTAGTTCTCTTACCTTTTATTGCAAGTTTGGTGATGACGTGGACTAATTGTTGTCGTGATGGTGTGATCCGCATGACCTCATCTGCTATTTCGGCTCCGCTGCTCCAATTTCAGGTTCATTATCTTTGAAGAAATCGTACGTTGGCTCCTGCTAGATTTCTTGTTGTCTATATTGCGCCTTTGTCCAGTCATCTACACAAACCTGTATTTGTAGTGCTTTCGAAGTAATGCACGAACGCTTTTCATCCAGGATATTCCCCCTGGCGCTGAACTCTTGTTCTACACCCACTGTAGAAATTGATGTTGAAAAAATATTTTTGGCTATCATAGCCATGATTAGATAGTACCTTCCGTACTCTTTCCAATATTGTAAGATATCAATTTTTTTCCCTAGTGTATCTTCTATAAACTCAAAAGAAGCATTTAGATAAGATTCAAGCTCGGAATACTTGTCGGAGTTTGATGAAGAAGACATCTAGGTTTTTTTGGTTTTTTTTTATTATTATAACAGACTATACCCTAAATTCATAAATTCGGAGGAGGATGATGGGGGCTGAGATGCAGTTTGTGTTTGTGTTTGTGTAACATCTAAGTTCAGTGATGATCCATAAACTGTAACATATTCATCAAATAAATTATACAATAATTTCTTAACTTTATCATAACACGCATTAACATCATATTCAATTTTTAAACCTTGGATGCCATAATAACCCTTTAAATAATAACACAAATGTTCTAATTTACAACGTGGATCAAAAACCATGGTAATCAAATAAATATTTAGAAATTCCTTATAATAATCTAACCATATTACCTTCACAGCATGAACGGCTTCCGCTATTGTTATGTCAGATTCACAATGAGCAAATGCACCAGCAATATTAAGACACTCAATAATAAATAAATGAGTTGTAGGATAATAAATACCAGATAAATTTGTAATAGTATTATAAAAGACTTTTAACAAATTGAAAACGTTGAAACAAGCATCCCAATGAGCTTGATAAAGTTCAATGTGAGTAACATGAAATTGAATAAAAGAAACTAATAAATCCCTATACTCTTAACTTTGAGCAAGCAACTTATAAGTAGAATTCCAACGTGTTGAAACATCACAAGGAAATCTAACGACACGTCTACCATTTTGTTTACAATATCTCAACTATGCTTTCATTGTAGAAGAATGTTTCCATAAAAACATTAGGGCTTTTTTAATAGGTAGAATAAAATGTTCAAGAGTTTCTAATCCTTTTTGAACACATAAATTTAAAACATGATATGCACATCTTTGATGAAAAAATGTACCACCAAGATAAGGTTTGCATAAATCAATTAAAGTTGGAATAGCAGCAGTATTGCTAGAAGTATTATCAAAACCAATTGCAAAAAATTTGTTTTCAATTTTATACTCTGAAAAAATAATTCGAAGCTGTCTAAAAATATTTGAGCAGTGTGTGCATCATCAAAAACTCAAAATGCAAGAATTCTTTTCTGGATATTCCATGCATAATCCATAAAATGGCAAGTGACACCAAAGTATGAATGCGATCGCCAATGGTCACTCCATATGTCGGCACATACGGAAACGGGACCGTTATATTTTTCAAAAAAAAATTCTAACTTTTTGTTTTCTTTTACATAAATCTTTTCAAGTTTATATGTGAGCGTGACTCTAGAAACACGGTATGTAGCAGGGTTTAATGCTCGTCGACAATAATTAATAAAACCAACTGTTTCACCAAAACTGAATGATAAGTGTTCTACTGCTACATCCTAGCTAATTCTTCTATATTTTGTTCATCAGTACAACTTAATAATTGTTGGTCAGAAGTAGCGTACCTGGGAATTTGTGATTGTGACCTCGATCTGGTCTCTGTTTCTGGATGTATGGTTGAAATATGCTTTCGATAAGTGCCATATCCTCCGGATTTGCTCCACTTATATAATTTGTTGCAGTAATTGCAAGCCACTACATAGCTTCCATCTTCTCTCCTAACTTTCTTCATATGTTTGATGAAGAGATCGGATTTGCTCTACTTCTGTATCGGATCTTCCCCCTGTTCTAGTTTCACTTTCGGTGGATCAAAATCAAAATCTGGAGCCGAAGGTGTATCAATTGTTAGAGGGGGTGTCATTGGGATCGTGTTATGAAATTGTTAGAGGGGAAGTAGGATAGTTTAGGCCTAGGTCTTCAGTATAGGCCCGGCGTTGTAGATACTCGTGATAGGTGGTGTCGTTATGACCAAAATTATCGATCATAGGATCCTTACCTTTCATCGAAATCGAACGCCTAGGACCGTCACGGCCGTGACCCCTTCCATTTCCACCACTTGCCATTTAAAAATAAATTTGGGAGAGAATTGAAAACTTAGAAGAATAATAGTAGGTAGTAATGTAGTACCATAGTAAACTAGTAATTGCAAATAAAATAAATTGCAAATAAATAAAATTGGAAACTTAGTAAATAGTAATTGATTAATTAGAAATTAAATAAATTGGAAATAAGATAAATTGCAAATAAAATTAATTGTAAATAAAATAAATTGGAAATAAAATTAATTGCAAATAAAATATATTGGAAATAAAATTAATTGCAAATAAAACAATTGTAAAATGAAATAAATATTAAAACCTTGAAAACTTGGAGAGTTGGAGAATTTAGAATTAGAGAATAGAGGGAATTGAGAGGAAATTGGTGTGAGGAAAAATGAAAGGGGGGGGGGGGGGGGGGGGAGGGTTTGGGGGGGTTGAGATGGTGTGGTATTTATAGATAAGAAAAAAGGAATAAAATAAAATATAAAAAAGTGGTAGCCGTTGGGCCCAACGGTCAGCCCAAAAGAAATTTTTTTTAAAAAAAAAAAAAAAAAAAAAAGTGAAACCCTGGATCGCCGGTTCCATTCCGGTTCAAACCGGCCGGTCCCTTAAACCTTAGAACCGAAACCAACCTCCCCCGGTTCCGGTTTTGGTTTTGGTTCTGGTTCTGGTTTTTTCGATTTCGGTTCCCCGGTTCAAACCGGAACCTTGTCAGGTCTACTCAGCTCTACTTGGCATAAACAAGAACGATCACATTAAGAGTTTCTCCACCACATACAAGTTATACAGATGTGACAATCAATTATGGGTCAACTGTTGCATGACCACTAGAAGTCTAACAAGGAAACAAATAGATATTCCCTCGTAAATAACATGCAATTAGAGTCTGAGGTCGATGCGGAATCAATAGCATTAAATACGTGATAATATCAAATAGGAAAAGAGTCATAAAACCAACTCTGTAATCCTTACTTGTACTCCACGGCTCAAAACCCTAGCAGTTCAAAACCCTAGCGGCACCATGTATAAATACACTTGCAAAATACAATAACTAGGTGCGAAAATCTTAGCAAGAGAGAGAGACCAGAGTGTGTATTGTTTAACGAAATAGTGGATTTGACTCAGTTGCTAAGGTAATAATCCGTGGATATTTCTCCGATCACCAGAGTTTTACCACATAACTTGCCCTATTTATTATTTACTATTGTTACACTCCTTATTGCACTTACATTTGCAAGTTTCGCTAACTTAAATAGTTGATTGATTGACCGTCGAGAAATCACCGTTAACAATTAGCGCTAGAAGAAGGGGGACAAGACTTAACTTTGAGGTCCCTTGTGAAACAATGGTTGACGAAAGAGATGGATACGATTCCAGATACAGTCAAGAATTACCAGACGACATGTTGGGAGGCACCACTCTCAACGTCACGGAGGTCTTCTTAACAGTCGAGAATCAATCAGTAGCCGTGGTCGGCATTCAACGTTTCCCTTCCATCAGCGAGGAAATCGCCCAACGATTTTTGGAGTTTTTGTAACAACTTGTGTTCGATGCGGCTAAACAGAGGGTTATCCTTTCCACCATGGAAGACTTAACTTCACCGGACTAGCAACAAGGCAGGTTACGTTCCGCAGTAGTTGGCCCAACATCGGACGCACTAATAAAGATGGGTCGAAACCCATTAGACCGGTCGAAAACCTTGTCGGAAAGACAGGTCTGGGTCAGTAGAGAACTCAAGGAAGATGAGCACCCCCATAAGGAGTACGGTTTCGATCAAGTAGAACAAAATCAAAATCGACTCCGTAGGTGTACTCGCCGGAGAGATCGGTCATCGTCATCCGGAGAAAGTGACCGGTATCATCGCCATAAACGTCAAAGTGGAACAATCAGGCTGCATGGTCTAGACCGCGAAGCCCAAAAATTGGATTCTGAGGAATGAAGACCAAGATTAACCATCAATCAAAGCTTCAATCCCAGTGAAGAGCTAGAAGGCGACTACATACTCATACAAAGTTTGACCGGAGAAGTGGAGAATAACCGATGGCAGATGGATGCTCTAGTTAGGTGTTACAAATGTAATAAGCTGTCGGATGATGAAACAAGCAAGCCTCTTCACCAACGATGTCCTCCGAATGCCCTTCCCAGAAAGGTTAGAATGCCACATTTGGAACAGTTTAAAAAGGAAACGAACCTGAAAGAACACGTCAAGAGATATAACAGTGCTATAGCCCAATACATTCACAATGACGCCCTGCTATGTCTCAACTTCCCACAAACATTGGGACATCTAGGCTCTCGGTGGTTCGGGAGACTGCCAACAGCGAGCATAAGTAGCTTCAGTGAGTTAAGCAAGGGGTTCTCAAGGCAATTCCTCGGGAATGTACATAGAAAGAAGTCAGTTGCTTACTTGTCCCAACTCAAACAAGGAAAAGATGAATCACTCAAGAAGTATCTGGGAAGATTCGGTCAAGAAGTGTCAGAAATTGGAAACGCGAATGACGAAGCTATCGTTGCAGCATTCATTAATAACTTGCAGAATGGCCAGTTATCCTTCGATCTAAGGAGAGCCCACCTAACCAGTTATGCAGATATGATGGACTTGGTTGGGGGTACGCTTTAGCTGAGGATGAAGAAATCGCAACGGGCGGGTACTTTGTACATGGTGGACGGCCTAAAACCAAGGATATTGTGTCCAAAGCTCAGAACCAGAAATGAGATAAACAGAAGAACAAAGCTCAAGACGGTTGGGATGGTTGTCGAAATTATGACCCAAAGACGGATCAAGCATATTAGAGGTTTCAGGGAAAGTACATGAACTACGGAAAAATCAGAAGGACGTTCTTGCGATCTTAGAAGAAAAGAACATGTCAAAGGAACCCCCTAAGCAATCATACTTCAATCGGGGGGATACTACCAAGTACTGTCGGTTTCATAAGGATAACGGGCATGAAACCTTCATATGCTTCCAACTCGGAGACCACATTGAGATCCTCATCCGAGAGGGACACTTGAAAGACATCATCTTGAAGAAGACAGAGAAAAGGGACGGGCATCGATATAACCGGTAAGAGAACCGGGGAAGAAAGTTGAGCCTGAAGAAAACTAAAGATGAGTAAGTAATAAACACCATCTTCGGCAGACCAGCGACTAGAAAAAGCAACAGAAAAAAGACATAGGAAATCCGAGAAGCGATGGAATCTAGAAGGGATCTCGATGTAAATTTTGTTGAGCCTGATCCGAAAAGAATTACGGAAGGTTGTGACCCGATAATATTCACTGAAGCCGACTTGCACGATGTAGATGTTAGACCAAATGATGCACTGGTCATAAATGCTTGGATCGATTATAGAGAGGTTCACCGGATCTTGATCAACAATGGGAGTTTGATAGACATTCTGAGTGTAGAAGTGTATGACCAGCTAAGACTAGACAGGAAAGACCTGCAGCCTTTTCATACACAACTTCGAGGGTTTGGTAGAGTAGAGGTGAGATCTCTAGGCACAGTAAAAATGCCAATGAAAATTGGAAAGGACCCCTATCAAAAGACAGTATTGCTCGACTTCGTGGTCATGGATACAGAGAACTGGTCGTATAACGCTATGTTGGGCCGACCATTCCTGAACAAGACTAAAGCAATAATAGCCACCTATGCCCTAATGTTAAAGTTCCCAACAGAATACGGGGTAGGTGTGGTCAAAGGGTTGTAAGAGATGGTGCAAAGAGCAAATCTTCGGTCTTCAAGGATAGAGAAGATAGGGAAGGTCATCAAGTATATATGATTCTGTCATCCGAGCATAACACGGAGGGATCAGAAGACCAAGCAGAAATACCTACAGAATTTGAGCTTGACCCAAGAGAGGAACCCAAATCTAAAAAAGATGAGCCGACAGAAGATGTAATCTTAGACAGCAATGAGCAGACCAAAGTAGTCAAGATGGGTGCAAACTTGCATGAAAGCATTAAAGTTGACTTAACTTGCTTGTTAAGGGAATACAAGGATGTGTTTTCTTGGAGCCATGAAGATATGCTTGGGATAGACACGAAAGTGATATCACACTATTTGGCCGTCGACCTAGAATTCCAACCAGTAGTACAGAAAAGGCGGCTGTTCAACCCAGAAAGGAGTGCAACAATTAAGAAAGAAGTGGAGAAGCTGCTCACCACGGGATCAATAAGAGAAGTCAAGTACCCATAATGGGTAGCCAATGTGGGTAGCCAATGTGGTGCTAGTTAAGAAGAAGAATAATCAATGGAGAATATGTGTGTGGACTTTACAGATTTAAACAAAGCCTGCCTGAAGGATAGCTTTCCCTTGCCGAAAATAAACCAATTGGTGGACGCCACTACGGGCCATGAGCTGCTCAGTTTTATGGATGTTTACTCGGGATACAATTAAATCTGGATGAATAAAGTAGATGAAGAAAGAATGACGTTTACCATAGACCAATGATTGTATTGTTACATAGTAATGACATTCGACTTGAAGAACGTTGGAACAACATATCAGAGGTTAGTAAACAAGATATTTGCTCAATAAATTGGAAGAAATATGGAAGTCTACATGGATGACATATTGACTAAAAGTGTCACGACAGAAAAGCATACATCGGACCTAAGAGAAACTTTCAACGTCCTGAGGAAATATAAGATGAAGCTTAACCTGAACAAGTGTGTGTTCGGCGTGCTGTCGGGAAGGTTCTTAGGCTTCTAGGTTCATCAAAGAGGGATTGAAGTAAACCTTGAAAAAATCAAGGCTCTTGCGGACACGGTCTCCCCAAAGACATTGAAAGAAGTACAAAGGCTAACCAAATGACTCGCTTCGCTTAATCGATTCATATCTAAATCAACGAACAAATATGCTCCATTCTTCAAGGTAATAAAGAAAGGGAAAGGGCTCAAGTGGAGTGAAGAATGTGAAGAAGCCTTCTAGAAACTGAAAGAATATTTGGAACGAGCACTAATCCTCTCAAAACCAACAGTCAGGGAAACCCTGTATCTATACTTATACCTCACAGAAGTAGCAACCATATATGTGCTAATTCGGTTAGAGGAAGGAGTACAGAAACCAGTGTATTATACAAGCAAAGCTCTGCTGCCAGCCAAAACAAGATATTCACCGGTAGAGAAAATGACCCTCGCATTGGTCACGACAGCAAGGAAGTTAAGGCTGTATTTTCAGGCACACACAATATAAGTATACACCGATTGCCCATTCAAATAGATCCTACAGAAGCCAGAATTATCAAGACGATTGATTAAATGGGTTGTAGAGCTGAGCGAGTTAGGGCCGACCATGTTCGGCTCGACGTCATAACCGCACACCCGCCTGGCGAAAAAAATGATGCGAGCAGCCTTGTGTTATTCCTCCATGTCACCCTCAACTATCCTCTGAGTCTCAATCCTACTCTCACGGGAATAGGCATCTTTATATACTCGGTGCTTGCTGTCGTGTTTTCCCATTCGCTTCTAAGGACGAATACCACTGGAAGCAAAAACAGAAAGGTAAGATTGGACCTCAGACTGAGGAATCTCAAAAGAATCGAGGGTAGAAGGAACTCAGCATACAAGCCCCATGACATCAGCATTCAAAAAATGAGGCTGATCTGGGGGTTGGTCCTCTAGTAGTTTATGAATACGCTCGACTGTAAAAGTGTCATCGCTCTCGATAACAACCTTCCTAATAACAAAAAGATGGTGCCTAGCTACGAGATCCATGAGAACTAACCTCAAAGAGACGATTGTGCTCGATAAATTGAATAAACCGCATGATGGAAACCCTAAAACAAGAATCCAAAGATCAAAGAATCCAATGAGTGAGGAAATCTGGGTTAAAGAAGTCTTGATCCTAGTGAGTCGTTGAAAGACAGAAAACAAGAAAAAGGGGATACAGATACCAGATGAAGGAAGATGAAGAGCTCAGAGAGAATCTGGGTTTAGAGTTTGAAGATTTGATAATCTAGGTTGGAGTTTGAAGGTTCGATGAAGTTTTGAAGTTTGAAGGTCAGAAAAAAGTGATTTAAATCACTCCCAACACAAGCGTAAATAGGTAGGCATGAGGGTATCAGTTTCAAAACTGAAACCCTAGGACAACACAAAAAGGCGGGAAACGAAAGGACACCAGGGGTGACATGCGAGACAGCACAACGGTCGTGTCCCATAAATGCCTCCTGACATACCAACCCACAATGAGACAGGTGGCAATGTGAGAGGACTTTTAGCCATCAAAGAAAAGTCTCCAAATGTTGCCATCAGAAGATTTTGAATGTATGCGGATGCCATTAAGACATGTCATTAATGTTTTGAATTAATGTTTCGAATCTATAAGGAGTCATAATCGCTACATTTATTAGGAAAAAGACAAACTCAAATGAAGCCTATGTCTGAGCACCAGGTTGGATCAAACCAAGTGTCGCATGGTCGGGTAAAACCCAAGTGAATTCTTTAAATACCTTTCACTGAGTAGAGACAAGACAACCCATTTGAAGATAAATAAGTCCACTCGTCTCATATATTTAAAAGGGTTTGTTGTACATAATATTCGCTGAGAAGACAAGTCACCAGACAATGCAGACCAATCTTGCCATGTAAGCAGAGCGTCAAAGTATTAGTCAAAGGACACATAAGCATCCCACGATGATAGGCCATCTGACACCAGCATGACACTAATAAAGAAATAAACAAGGCTAGCAACACCTAGTAAAACCGAGTAAGCCGAGCAGAAGACCATGTTTACTCAACTCTACTCGGTATAAACAAGAACGATCACATTAAGGGTCTCTCTACCACATACAAGTTATACAGCTATGACAATCAATTACGGGTCAACTGCTGCATGACCACCAGGAGTCCAACAAGGAAACAAACATATCTTCTCTCCTAAATAACAGGCAATTAGAGTCCGAGGCCGATTCGGAATCAATAGCATTAAATACATGATAATATCAAATAGGAAAAGAATCCTAAAACCAACTCTGTAATCCTTTACATGTACGCCGCAGCTCAAAACCCTAGCAGTTCAAAACCCTAGCGGCACCATGTATAAATACATCTGCAAAACACAATAACTGGGTGCGAAAATCTTAGCAAGAGAGTGAGACCAGAGTATGTATTGTTTAACGAAATAGTGGATTTGACTCAGTTGCTAAGGCAACAACTCGTGGACGTTTCTCCGATCACCGGAGTTTTGCCATGTAACTTGCCCTCTTTATTATTTACTATTGTTACACTCCTTATTGCACCTATATTTCCAGGTTTCACTAACTTAAATCGTTGACCGGTTGACCGTCGAGAAATCACCATCAACAGTAATTATAAATTAAAGTCTAAAGAGAAAAGCTGAACAAGCTAGTAATTATAAATGGAAAAAGCTTGGGTGCTAACCGGTCAGCACCCAACCATACTGACCACCCAGTGGGGTGTTGCCATATGGCTAAAACTCTTTCACTTTTTACCATTTTCTCCTTGCTTTGGGTTATGTGGCAACCAACCATTGGTTGGTCAGTATGGTTGGATGTTGACCGATCAACACCCAAGCAATGTTAATTATAAATTAAAGTCTATCTGGCTTGGTTGAATGGTGGAGGTGCTAGTGGTGGTGGTGGTGGTGGTGATGATGATGGTTTGGTAGTGTTAATGTTGGTAATGTTGCTGGGTTTGGCTGAATTACTTGTTTTTAATTTTTAATTTTTAATTTTTTTAATTATTTGATTTTTTTTAATTATTTGCTTTTATTTAATATATTATTTATTATAAATATCAATTTACATTTTTAACCTTCAACCCTAATTACTCTGACTGTCCCCACCAATGAGATTACGATAATGCCCTTCTTCATTAACGGTCAACACCATATATGGATGGAATTCCTAACATAAGGGGTTCGGTTGCCATTAATTCCATTTGGGGGGTTGAAAGGTCAATATTGACAAACTATGTACTCACCTTTCTAATAGGGCAAATCCCTTATTATTTTTATTTTGTTAATGTTGCTGCTAGACAGCGGAGCATTTACAGCAAATAATGGAGTCCTTCTCCACCCAATATTTTTGGAGCCCATTTCCAAGTTGTGTGGATTTCTTTATTATATTATATAATTAAACAATTAAAAACCCTACCAACTAACATGTTACTTAATTAGCATCATTAAATTAAAATTACTTAAAATAATCCAAAATTAAAGAACGACGAAAATTAATAATTAAATAATTATTAATTAAACCCTACCATCTGTTTTTTTTTTCTTTATTAATTATTAATTATTTTTATTTTTTTATGGGAAGATGATTTAGATGAAGGAGATCAACTTGCTTAAGCTGAAATTTCAAACCTTCATGATGAGCTCTACTTGCCGATAGCGTATCCAAATTATCAAATTATATAGAGAGAACGTATCCCAATTGTCAAGATAATACTACCGAGAACATATCAATCAACAAGTTAAATCTATGTTAAATTTTATTTTGTTGCCATGGCCCTTGAGCATCCATAATATAATGCTATTATTAGCATCTTGTCGTTTGCTAGGCCACTACTGCATTGTAACATCGAGGATACAATTGGCAAAAGAATACTTTAGAAATTATAGGAAAAATGACTACAGTGTGCATTTGAAGACAGTTCCATGGAGTGCAAACACAAAGTAAGTTTGACCCCTTGGAGCATCAAACGGTAAGGTAGTGAGGGCGGGGCCAAAGAGCTGTTTGTCACGGACTGAGCAGCACACCCGTGCGACACTTAGACAACTTCTGGGTGAATATTGCTAAGTAAGCCTCGGAGAGTCACTCTCACACACAAGAGAGACTAGAGAAAGGGAATAGAAGAGCTTGGATGGAAAGTAAAGAAAACTTGTATTACTATAAGGAAAGCTTTACAAGGCTTTCATTACAAATGACTTGGATTGGCTTGTATGCCTTACAAATGAGAGGGCTTGGCTATTTATAGAGTGCCACCTCCTCAATGAATAACTATGATCAATTCGATCCAATGGTGGAGAATGAGTCTCCAGAACAATCCATACATATGTACAAGTATCTAGAATCTTCCTAATTGAATATATTTATGTGTGTGTGTGTGTACATGTTTCTAGATAATTCTATGCCTATCTAGATATGTACAAGAACAACCTAGAATGGTTGTGTTGCTAGAGACTTCCAAAAGCACCCATTGCTTGAAGTGTGTGGAAATCTCTAGAATGTTCCAGCAGCTTGGCCTTGTAATGGACTTGTTGGGCTCCTCGGTTGGAATTTGGATTTTGGATTTAACGAGCCGTGACATCCTCCCCCACCAAAATTCGCGACGTCCTCGTTGCGTCGGCGTTGTGTATGCTGGAGTCTGTCACTAGGTGGATCCTTCGGACGATTGGACTTTGGCTTGGGAAACCTCTCGTTAAGGATCACCTTCGTGTTAGGAGTCAGACGTACATGTCATCGCATCGACTTTTTCTACTCGGTGCATGCAGGGTTGCATCGTGGCAATGGTTGCTTGGCATTTGTCACGCTTCTCTCCATTGGCCTCGATTTCATCTTCTCATGGGTAGCATGCCTCATCTTCTTCTGAACGCCATCGGTTGGCATCTTGTTCTTTGAAGAGGTGAGAGAACTGGGTGTCTCTACGAGTTATACGGCGAATAACAACTTGAATTCGGGCTTGGGTATGCGTTCCGCTGGGACAGTGTGTGCTTTGCCCCCATCGAGAATGCTAAGCAAGCTTGCATAAAGTAGGGGGAAAGCGTGGCTTGGTCGAAGAACGACATGCCTAGAACCACTTGGTAATCATTCGAGGGGACTACTGAGAAATCCAGCTTTCCGCTCCATGGCCCTATGTGGACAGTGACGCCTTTCGCTGTGCCATCAATTGGCTTAACCGGAGAGTTAGCAACTTTAATGGCACCTCTTTCGTTGGTGATTCAAAGGCCAAGTCGTTTGGCTTCGTCCATCGAGATGAAGTTGTGCGTTGCCTCAGTGTCCAGCATCGCACGAACTTGCTTGCCTTTGATGGTGGAGCCCACGAACATGAGGCCTCTCTTGGCAAGCGTTGGAGGCATGTATCCTACTTGACACCCTTTTTGGAACTCTAGGAGCATGGCCTCTTGAGTGATCTCGCCATGGTCTATCTCTAAGCCGTTGAGACGGTTAGCTACACTCAATGTGACTTGTGTGCCAGAGAGGGTGTCCTCCAAGCCAGTTATCTGAGCTTCCAAGGAATCCATGGACAGACCATTGGACATGCTTTGCTTGGTGTGGGAGCATTGCTCGCCATGATCACACGTTTGGTCTTCCATTATAGCAGCAACTTCGTTATCGGAGGCCATAACTTCGTGAACTAGTTGTGGTTGCTTGACGACAAGGCTCAGATTCCAACTGTCACGGGCTTAGAGTTTGCGCAGCACACCCATACGGCACTTAGGCAACTTCTGGGTGAATGTTGCTAAGTAAGCCTTGGATAGTCACTCTCACACATAAGAGAGACCAGAGAAAGGGACTAGAAGAGCTTGGATGGAAAGTAAAGAAAACTTGTATTGCTATAAGGAAAACTTTACAAGGCTTTAAGTACAAATGGCTTGGATTGGCTTAGATTGGCTTTGATGCCTTAGAAATGAGAAGGGTTGGTTATTTATAGAGTGCCACCTCCTCAATGAATGGTTAGGATCAATTCGATTCAATGGTGGAGAATGAGTCTCCGGAAGAATCCATATATATATATATGTACAAGTATCTAGAATCTTCGTACTTGAATATATATATATGTGTGTGTGTACATGTTTCTAGATAATTCTATGCCTATCTAGATATGTACAAGAATAACCTAGAATGGTTGTATTGCTAGAGACTTCCAGAAGCACCTATTGCTTGAAGTGTGTGGAAATCTCTAGAATGTTCCAGCAACTTGGCCTTGTTGTGGACTTGTTAGGCTCCTCGGTTGAAATTTGGGTTTTGGATTTAGCAAGCCGCGACATGTTGTTTGTGCGGCTCTCGGACGCGGCGCTTGCCACTCTACCTTTTTGACTCTTCCTTTGCTACCTGTCAACTTATTCCATGCTTTTTCATTTGCTAAGCTAATTATTTCAAACAAGTTAAGAAGTCATTTCCTACTCTGTTTGTATATAATTTGTCATGTTATTAGTTGTTTGTTGTTACTAGGAAGATTGTACTTGTGTTCTAGGCTAGTGGACAAGTCCTTTTTGAACTCTAGAGGCTATAGTTGAGTCTCATAAATCATAATATTGCATTGGGGGACAGCTAGCTAGGTAGCTAACCTTTGCCTTTGGAATTTGGAAAAGACACCCCAAATTCATCCACAAAACCCAGCAAGTGGAGGAGGTGACGCAGCGGGGTAATGGAAGAGGAACCAATTCACTATATCGAACTCTAAGGCAATCTCAGCAGCCCTGTGGATGTAGTGAATAAAGAACTAGATATCGTTCTAGTGGACGTATATGTTAGATAACGCTCTAACGGGCAAACTTGAAAATAATCACATAAATTATTTTAAACTGAATATTATTGATATCAATTGAACTAATTAACAATGAATGAAAAACAAAGATATTTATGTTACTTCTAATCCTAATTCTAAATAATAAAGGAAACAAATACTAAAAAGGAATATAAATCCTAATTAAGCTAAGACTAGAAAACTAAAAGCAATCTGAAACATGAGTCCTTATAGGACTTCGTTTCCGTCTCCTGCATCATTCACCCACTCTTGAAAGAACTCAACCTCAAGTGAATTTCTGGAAGAGGATGTGTCTCAGCTACCTGATACTTGAATAGATCTTTCACGTTAAAAGTCTTGGAAATTGTATAGGTGTCCGAAAGATCTACCACATAAGCATTGTCACCAATCTCATGCAAGATACGAAACTGTCCAAACTTCTTTTTATAAAGCTTGCTGTATTCACCGGCATGAAGTCTTTCTTTTCGCAAATAAACCATGACTTGATCACCCTCAGCAAAAGGGTTTTTTTTTTTTTTTTTCCCTTCTATGCTTGTTACCAGTAGCCTGGTATTTAGCAGTGGACTCTTCTAATTTCTTCATAACGTCTTTATGGATATCAACAACTTTGTCTATCATATGGTCTGCAATGATACTCATACTGGGAAGCTTCGGCAAAGAAACCAAATCTAAAGCATGTAATTGAGGTCGTATGTAGACAATCACGAAAGGTGACTTTCCACTGGATCTAATAGGCATATTGTTATAAGCAAATTTGGCTTGAGGCAAAGCATTATCCTACTGAGTTAAATGTTCTCATGTCAAACAATGCAAGATATTGCCTAACGTGTGGTTGACAACTTCTGTTTGCCCATCGGTTTACGGATGACAAGTGCTACTATACTGTAAAGTGGTGTCTAGTCTCTGCCACAAAGTTCTCCAAAAATGACTTAGGAACTTGCTATTGCGATAAAAAACTATAGACTTTGGTAAACCATGCAAGCGAACAACTTCTCGAAAGAATAATCTAGCAATATGGCTTGCATCCGAAGTCTTCTTACAAGGAATGAAATGTGCCATCTTAGAAAAGCGATCGACAACAACAAAGATAGAATCCACACCTCTTTGAGTTCTTGGAAGGTCAAGAATGAAATCCATAGATAAGTCCTCCCAAGGAAAATCAGGTATTGGGAGTGGAATATATAAGCCAGTATTTTATGAGTTTCCTTTGGCAGTTTGACATGTATAACACCTCTTCACAAATTTGTCAACATCGCACTTAAAATGCGGCCAATAATAACAAGCTTCAACTAAGGAAATACTTTTGTCACGTCCCATATGTCCTCCTAAACCTCCTCCATGTAGTTCACGGATGATGTGTTCTCTCAGAGATCCTTGAGGGATACACAAACGGTCATCAAAAACTAGAAAACAATTATGTATTTGAAGTGGTCCAGTGTCGGGAGATCTAGAGAGGAACTTCTGCCAATTGTCTTTAAAGTCCTCATCTTCCCCATAAAGATATTTCAAATAATCGAAGCCAAGAATTTCACTCTTAACAACAATTAAAAGCATATCACGATGACTCAACACATCGGCTACTTTATTCAAATGACCTGACTTATGTTTGAGTGAAAAGGTGAACCGTTGAATATAAGCAATCCATCTAGCATGCATACAATTCGTCTTTGTAGAATTATTCAGGAACTTGAGGGCTTGATGATCACTGTGTAAAACGAATTCCTTTTGAATCAAATAGGGCTCCCAATGATGTAATGTTTGAAACACGACATACAATTCTTGCTCATATGTTGAATATTTCTGACTCGTTGAGCTTTTCACTAAATAATGCAAGAGGCCTGTTCTCTTGTGTCAATACAACTCCAATTCCAACTCCGGAAGCTTCACAATCGACTTCAAATAACTTTTCTAAATCAAGAATTGCTAAGACTGGTACAGTAGTTAATTTCTCCTTCAAAACTGCAAAACTTTGCTCATCTTTCTCACTCTACACAAATTGCTTTTGTTTTATCAAATCAGTGAAAGGTGCTGCAATGCTACTAAAATTCTTGATAAAATGCATGTAGAAAGATGCTAGGCCATGAAAGCTTCTAACATCACCAATTGATTTTGGAGTTGGCCAATCTTGGATAACTTTTACTTTAGTGTCATCAACTTTGATTCCTTCTGCACTCATCCCCAAAAAATCAAACTGCTAGTCATGAAGCTACATTTCTTCAAGTTAATGTATAAACTATTCTCTCACAACATAGCAAATACAAGTCGTAAATGTTGTAGATGCTCATCTTCGCTTTGACTATAGATCAAAATATCATCAAAATAAACTACCACGAACTTCCCAATAAAAGGTTGAAACACACGATTCATAAGTCTCATAAAAGTACTCGGTGCGTTGGACAACCCTAAAGGCATTACTAGTCACTCATATAAACCTTCTTGAGTCTTGAAAGTGGTCTACCATTAATCATCTGGGCGGATACGAATTTGATGATACCCACTCCTCAAATCAATTTTTAAGAACAAATTTGAACCTCCAAGGCTGTCAAGCATATCATTCAATCGAGGTATTGGGAATCGATATTTAACCATGATCTTGTTGATTGCTCTAATATCAACACACATTCTCCAACTTCCATCTTTCTTAGGTGTCAATAGGGTTAGGACAACACATGGGCTCATACTTTCTCGAATCATGCCTTTCTTGAGTAAATCCCTTGATCTTGTAAAATCTTGTATTCTTTAGGACTCATGCGATAATGTGGCAAGTTAGGCAAACTATCTCCAGGAACAAGATCGATATGATGCTGAATATCCCTCATAGGAGGTTATCCAGAAGGTAATTCTTTAGGTATAATATCCCTAAATTTTGATAAGAGCGAATTCACATCTTCAGGAATATCTACAGAATTTGTCATCTCCATTTGTACAATAAGGAAATTTTTTACCTCTAATGACTTTTGTGGCTCTTCTCTACGCTTCATTGGGGCAAGAACAATCTTACTGCCATCGTTAAAAAAAGTGTAGGTATTATACTCTCCATCATGCTTTGTCTTCCGATCGAATTGCCTCGGTCTTCCAAGTAACAAGTGACATGCACTCATGTCCACCACATCACAAAGAACTTCATCTTTGTAGTTTTTGCCAATGGAGAATGGAACTCGACATTGTTGAGTCACTTTGATCTCTTCTACATCATTAATCCAACCAATCCGATAAGGAGTAGGGTGTTTATGACTCATCAGTTGTAGCTTATCAACCATGGTTTTAGAAACGATATTTTCACTACTACCACTATCAATAATAAGGTCATAAACCTTTTGATTAACAGTGCACCTAGTCCTGAAGACATTATGCCTTTGTCTCCTTCGTATTTTGTTTATACATTAGACGTTATATCACCAAAGCTACTCTATGATCTTCATAAGTCCATTCAAGATCCTCTTCTTCTTCAACCTATGTATCTGGATATAACTCTTATTCCTCTATATTGTCGTCATCCTCATGTGTGGCAAAGTTAACGACTCCCCTTCGACATTGATGAGAATGGTGTCCTAATTTGCCACAACGATAGCATTTATCACCTTGAAGAACAACATAAAGATTATTAGTACCAAATTTGTTAGTTGTTTCCCTCATTGGACGTGAACTGCGAGTTGAAATCTATTTGGAATCTTCTTCGTGAGATGTCATGGATACTTTTCCTTTTCCCTTTTTAGACTTAGGAGGTGGGTTAGGTGAACATGCAAAGCCATGATTTCGAACATTTATATATATATATATATATCTGCTCTTCAACCTTTATGGCTACTAGAATAGCTTGTGAAACTGTCAAAATTGTCTGCACGGCTACTTGATCTTGGATATTCGCACGTAACCCTTCAATAAACTTTGATGTTTTTTAAGCCTCCGACTCTTTTATGTTGACATGTGCTGAAAGTTTATGAAATTCAGTGACATAATCTTGCACGGTCTTGGATCCTTGTCGACAATGTTGATAACGACGATAAAAGATTTGCTCATAGTCAACAGGGAGGAAACGCTCTCTCAACAACGTCTTCATGCATGTCCAAGTTCGTGTTGGCCTTTTTCCAAGTAGCGTCTGTTCAGCTTGTAATTGATCGCACCAGGCTAAAGCTCATTTTTGAAGTTTATAGGCTACTAGTGTTACTTTTCTAGTCTCTTCGGTTCCCCAATAATCAAAGAACTTTTCTACTGTGGATAACCAGTCAAAAAATTCTTCAACCACGAATAACCCATCAAAACTTGGAATTTCTATTTTCATACGATAACCTCTGTCGCGAAAAATTTCTTGTTCTAAATCTTGTGTATTATTGCACTTAGTATGATCACCCCTAAGTATAGGATTTTGAGGTGGAGGAACGACCATTGCGATAGGAGCAACAATTAGAGATTGCAAGGGATAAAGAGTAGTCGCATTAGGAGGGATATCGTGAGGTTGTGTTGTGCTAACAACAGGTTGATTAGAATTGGAAACCTGAGTTTGCGATGTGCTTGTGACTATTGTGTTGTTGACTTGTAAGCCTGATACTCCTAAAGAACTTTGAAAAAGTTGAAAAAAAGCTTCCTATTACGCACATAATGACGAACATCGTCCACAGACTCCTTTGTTTGGAGTGCGATTTGTCAAATTTCCTCGATATATGCTTTTGTCGTATAACGTTCATCAAGATTTGAATAATCTTCGGATGCCATAATGGAAATTAATCAAAAGAACTTGTGGCAACTTGCTGGCAGGGCGTGGGGTGGCCTAGGATCGATGTGTGATGCACACAGTTACGCTCAGATACCAATTGATGCAGCGGGGTAATGGAAGCGGAACCAATTCACTATATCGAACTCTGAGGCAATCTTAGCAGCCTTGTGGATGTAGTGAATAAAGAACTAGATATCATTATACTAGACGTATATGTTAGATAACACTCTAACAGGCGAACTCAAAAATAATCACACAAATTATTTTAAACTGAATATTATTGATATCAATTGAACTGATTAACAATGAATGAAAAACAGAGATATTTAGGGGCTGTCCTGTATCGTTTTTCAGGACCATTTTCATTTTCATTTTTCGAAATTGACTTGGAATACGCGTTCGTTACCGTTTTCCATTTTGTTTTTCATTTTATTTTCAAAACAAAAACAACATCAATGTTAAAAGTGAAAATTTTTCAAAACAACTTTTTGATGTTTTTCATTTTGTTTTTCTTTTTGTTTTTCACTTTAAATAAAAACTCACTTTTTTTTTCTTTTTTTCTTCTTCTTTCTTTGACTCTCCAGAGTCCAATGTTCTTCTTCTTCCTTTCCTTCTCTCTTCTTCATTGTCACTCTTCTTCTTCTTCTTCTTCTTCTTCTTCTTCTTATCCTTCTTCTTTTTCTTCTTTTTCTTCTTTAATCTTCTCCGATCTGCTCACAAGCGGCACCAAGGCCGGAGGATGTGAGATTCTCCTCCGGCGACGCCAATCTAGCCCAGATCGGCATCTCCGGAGGAGGATCTCACCTCCTTCGGCCTTGGTGCTACCTGTGAGCAGTGGAAAAATAAATAAATACATAAAATAATAGGAAATAAAAGAAATAAAATGAAGATAGAGAGTAGAGAAAAGCTAAGAAAAGAGATATTCAACAAAAAGAAATAAAAGGGGAGAAGCGAGAGAGACAGATATAGTCTGAGAAAGTGAGAGAGAGAGACCAAGACTTGGATTGAGAAGTCTTCAAGTCAACAAAGCCAAAAAAAAAAAATTATAATAAATATCTTTTGGATTAACCTATTGTCAAAATTTGATATTTTTATTATTTAATGCCAATTTTTTGTATTTGAGATTAATTCATTGTCAAATTTTGATATTTTTCAGTTCATCTACCGAATGCCTTTTTTACGTTTTTATATTCGGAATATAGCTTCCAGGATATGCTACCGGAATCGTTTTTGAATTTCGAAACTGAAACCAAAAACACTGTTTTCATTTTCATTTTTATTTTCAAAAAAAACAAAAACAAAAACAAAAACAGCTTTGAAAAACGTTACAGGACGCGCTTACTTCTAATCCTAATTCTAAATAATAAAGGAAACAAATACTACAAAGGAATATAAATCCTAATTAAGCTAAGACTAGAAAACTAAAAGAAATTTGAAACATAAATCATAGTCCTTATAGGACTTGGTTTCCGTTTCCTGCACCAGGAGGAGCCTTGTCGCTAAGTCTCAAGTGTCTAACATGAAATCAAGCTAGACTACATCATTGTCTTGCCTGTCAACACAAATATTTTCTTACATTATGTTACAAATAATCATACTAAACTACCAAAAGGAGATTAATACTCTATATATACTAGATTTTTCCACATAAGCTGCAAGTTTTTCGCTACAATTCCCCTGTGAGAGAAATACAATTTATAGGTTCCAAAAAAACTGTAGCTCCCTTTTACAAAGATCAAAAGGGGATAAAAAAACAACTCCAAGCCAATTTCCTCTTATTCTTTTTTTCACTTTAAGTGAAAAAATATTAAACTAAATTAGAACGACAGATGAAACAACAAATTTAAAGAAATACTGATAATATATACAACTGTGGAGTGCTGCATACGACGAATCAACGATTGATTGCTTAAATCTGCAAGAAAGAATTATTGAGAACATAGTTCATCTTCTCCAAATTATGCTTCACCGCGTACGGGATCATTTGTGGGGCATAACATGACAACGCCATAGTATCATCCGATCCCTCGGGGATGTGAGCCTTCATGATTTCTTCCGTTACGATTCCCGTACTGTATTGCCACCCTTCCTTAATAGGATCTTGAACGACATACCACACGTGCACTCTCTCATGTTTCTCGGCCCAATCATCCAGCTCTTCTCTTAGCAAAATATTGTCTTCGGTTCTGTTTGCATACACAATAAACATCTCTGTTTCGTCTTCAGGGTCCTTCAAAATGGCTTGACAAACTTGATAAATTGGAGTGATTCCGGTCCCACCAGCCAACATTGCAAATTTCTTAGCAAACTTTGATATTCCATGAACCGTGAACTTACCACGACCTGTGTATTCAAAGTCACCGAACGGACCCTTTATGTCCACGCATGAACCTATTGGCATCGAGTCCAAATACTGTGACATGAGTCCACCGTTGGGGAATGTTGGGTCCTCCCCCTTGAAGTAAATCTTGACCACAAGATCAAAGTGTCCCACTTCATCAACTGAGCTTGTTGGAGTGTAAGTTCTCTGGAAAGGTTGGTCATCAACGGTAGCCCACAAATGTATGTACTTGCCAACTGGTAATCCCAAAACTTGATCTTCAAATGGCAATGCAAATCTAAAGAGACGCACATCGTGAGATTTGGAAATCTTTTTAATTAGCTTGCACGGGATTTTTTCTCCAGGAACAAGAGCGACTTTTCTAGTTGTGGCCATTGAACTCTTCGAGTGAGTAAATATTGGAGGCTGAGATGGTCACTTTATATAGGACTCGTGGTGGTAGATACGTGTCAAAGAAAAGAAGAGAGTGGACCCATTTGGCTTACTTCAACCAGTGACGTCATACGTATGAGATAGTCTGAACTCTCTCGGTTAGGCGGTGGAGTACTGGAGTGGATGGCTCGAGTGGTGGATATGGATCATCACTCATACGGCCATAGCCTTCCGATTTCGGATAAATAGACCCAACCCGAAAACGGATTACTAAATTATCGAGATTGTTCTGGACCAAACTCAAACTGGATCGGGTTAGTCCTACCCTTTTGACACCTCTCTTTCCCGTGGACCCATGGTTCTTAAGATTTCATAAATACATCAATTTAGTCTTGTTTTTTTTTTTTTTTTTTTTTTTTTTGAAGGATCAATTTAGTCTTGTTGATCAGAAATTGAAGGGTCAAAGGTAGCATAATATATTAATATGTATAAGAAATTTTTTTTCCTTTTAATTTAATTAAAGGGTTTAAAAATATGATGTTACGTCTAATATTTTAAAATCTTACAATTTAATATCGACTTGTAATCCAATCAAGCTTTGTCATGATTCACAATTTTTTTTTTTTAATGTCATAAAAATCAAATAAAATAGCATAATATATTAATATGTATAAGAAATTTTTTTTCCTTTTAATTTAATTAAAGGGTTTAAAAATATGATGTTACGTCTAATATTTTAAAATCCTACAATTTAATATCGACTTGTAATCCAATCAAGCTTTGTCATGATTCACAATTTTTTTTTTTTAATGTCATAAAAATCAAATAAAATAGAAAAAGGGTAATGGAGAAATTAAAAAAAAATTCGAAAAAAAAAAAAAAAAGGATCTCCAACCATCCATCCCTATAATGGGTGGTAGAGATCAAATAAAAATATAATCTCCAAATTGAATCTCTACTATCTATCAAGATTGATGGACGGTGGAGATCTAAATTATTTGAGGTTGGAAGGATGCAGACACGATTCAAACCTACGACTTCAATGGTGTAGGTGTGATCGGTAAACCATTGAACCAACATTATCTTATCACATTCTAACTTCTTACTAATTAAAAAAAATATATTATGACAATTAACACAAATCGTGATACACGAAAATTTTGAGTTGTGGTAAGATAGTAAAACTAGATTGAGGGCCAGTTTGATATTTTTTTTAAAAAGTTAAAATCAACTTATTTTATAAATTTGATATAAAATGATATTTGGCCGGTAACACTTCTAAAAGTAATTAATAATTGATAATCTGACAAGTTTTGACAGTGATTTTGAGAAGTAGGTGGGAGGTTACTTTTTGAAAGTGATTATAAAATAATCTATATCGGCATTTAATAAATCTTTTAAAATATCATTACTATCTCTATAAAATCAAGTTAAAATCATTTTTATATTTTATTTCATCATAAAATTAAATATTCTCCTTAAATATTGATTTGATTTATAAAATCTTTAAAAATATTTTTATTGTTCTTATGATTTTTTTTTTCTAATTTAAATATTCTACTTAAAAATTGATCTAATATGTATAATTAATGAAAAAAATGAAGTACGGTTCTAAAATCATGTCTATTTTAGTCATTGTAATTAATCTCAGCACTTTTACAATTAATTACCAAACATATGTATACTGCTTTTGAACTCTACGGTAGTTTTAAAAGTACGATTAACCAAATATCTGCTGATTAACTTCACAACTGATTATTTATTCAACACAACTAAAAGAGATTATAATAAAAGTTACAACAAATGACCCTCAATCCACCTCTAGTAGAGGAGATGAGATTTTTTTAAAGATTTTTTTTTTTAGTTTTTATTTTATTTATAAAAGTTAAAAAGACTAAAATATCATTTGACCGTTAAGTTTAACTAACATAATATAATGGCCAATTTGGTATGATGAAAAGGTTAGCGACAAATTTGATCACTTATGTAATTGTCAAGTACCAAAATTATTAACTTGATGATATTTTAAAATATTCTCTCTCTAGGGTTTAGGCTTCTCCCAAAACCCTGGGTGAAAGTAGTGAGTTTTGGTCTTTTGAGGCCGTTTTTTTTTCACTCATCTGGAGTGTTGTTATTTTCCTTTTTGTTTCTCTTTTGTCCCTTTGTGTGTTCTTCGTCTTTTTCGATCATGAGTACGGATGAAGTGGCGAGATTGTGTGTGGCTTTGTCATTGAAGGAAAGGGAGGGCCCTCTGATGCCTTTACAGGTAAATATGAAGAGGGCGGGTGAAAAGAGATTAGGGTTTTGTTTGATAGGGAAACTTCTTTCGAATAAGCTTGCAAATAGAGATGCGTTTATGAACTTATTTCCACGGATTTGGAGGACGATGGAAGATTTTGATATTGAAGTAATCTTGGGAAATATCTTTTCTTCACTTTCAAGAATGTCAGTGACCGGTGGAAGGTTTTGCAGGGAGGACCTTGGAGTTTTGATAGAGCTCTCTTTGTCCTGGAAGAACCTACTGGAAAAGGGGATATTAAGGGGATGAGTTTCAATAAGGCGACTTTTTGGGTTCAGATACACAACGTCCCTCTAATATGCATGACTGTGGAGATTGGTAGGTTTCTTAGGGGAATGGTTGGTGAAGTGAAAGATATAGATATAGGGAAATCGGGGGATTGTGTGGGAAAATACATCCAAGTTCGGGTGGAGGTTCAGGTGGATCGTCCGCTGCATCATATTTTACGGGTGGATGTTATGCGAGATGGTAAGGAATCGGTCATGCTTCTCAGATATGAGAAATTACCTAACCATTGCTTTCATTGTGGATGCCTTGGTCATATTGTCTGAGATTGCTTGGAAGCAAAGATAGGAGATGGTCCGGAGGATTTTGATCAGTTATTTGGTACTTGGCTTAAAGCTGATAGCCCTGTCAAATTAGGGAAATTCCGTTAGAGGAAGGAGGACAATCCTACTGGGGAGGTTCGATCGAAGCCAATGAGCAGGGAAGGGTTTTTACATGGGTGCAATGAGGCGGAGGTTATTAAGAATAATGTTGGTGGGAGTTTGGTGGCAAATAGAGAGGTGTTTGAAACTAGTACGGTGGTGATGAGTCAAGCAGGTGGCTGTTCCATGGAATCCCAAAATTTAGAGGTTGCTTCTGTCATAGACGGCTGTATTGGTGGGGAAGGAAAACTACCCCGAACTTCTCGTAAAATTCTTGGCGACCCTCTGATAAATGAGGGGATCCCTATTTCTCCCCTATATAAGGTGGCAGAACAGCAGCAGTAGATATCCAAGAATATTTCGAAGGAAGTTGATGTCTTGGTGGAGATAGGTGTGGAGGATTCTGGATTGAGTGCGGAGGCTCAGTCTATACCGGTTGAAACAACTAAGATTTCAATGTTGGAAGTTTTGTCCGATACAAGTATTAATGTTCAAGCAGAGAGTAACAAGTTGGGACCGGGATCGATTGAGATGGAGGTTGATGGTTTTCCTCCGAATTCTAAGAATGTTGAGGTAGTAACGACTTCTAGTGGACAAGCTAAGGTTCAACAAGGACCGAAAGCGGGGAAAATGGAAAAGATGGGCTAGGGATGGAGTGAAGATAAAGAGTGGGGTAGATGGGGCATCCTCTTTGGGTAAACGGGCAGTCAGTCAGTAGGATTTGGATTCGGGGAAAAAACAAAAGGTGATCATTCCTAAGGATGAAACCAGTTCTAAAATTAATGAGTTATCGACGAGTCGGTCTCTACCGGCTTGCCGGTCACAATGAAAATCTTAGCATGGAACGTCTGTGGTTTGGGTAGTGGACGGGCGTTCCAGACGTTCCAGATCTTGCTACGTTTTAAGCAAGTATACAAACCCAACTTGATTTTTCTTATGGAGACGAAGTGTGATCATGTGCATTTGGAATGGGTCCATGTTAAGTTAGGATTTTGTGGGAAGCTGGTGGTGGATAGTGGTGGCAGGAAGGGTGGTTTATGTCTATTGTGGGATGACAATGTTGACATTCAATTGCTCTCTTTTTCCAAGTTCCATATAGATGTTCAGGTTCTGGTTTCAAGTGGGGTTTCGTGGAGATTTACAGGTCTGTATAGGCATCCTGAAACTGGTCAACGTCAACATTCTTGGAGTTTATTGCGTCGCTTGCATGGTATGCCAGCTCTTCCATGGTTGGGGGGGGATGGATTTTAATGAGGCTCTTGATTCCTCGGAAAAAGATGGTGGGCTGCCAAAGTCAGCTATTTTGATGGATGAGTTCCGGTCGGCTCTTGATGATTGTGGCCTTCAAGATTTAGGTTTTTCTAGGCCGAAGTTTACTTGGTGGAATAAAAGGGTGGGTGCAGAGTTGGTTCAAGAGAGATTAGATAGGTTTGTTTGTGATATTCATTGGTGGAATGTGTTTGGTAGGATGAAAGTGAGTCATCTTGAGTTTTGGAAGTCCGACCATCGCGCTATCCTCATTGATAATTCTCTTCCTTTGGGGTCCTCTCAAGCTAGAAGTCCGAAACGAAGGTTTTTGTTTGAAGCTTGCTAGGTGGGGGAGGAGAAGTGTGTCAATGTGGTGCAGAATATGTGGGATGGTTTACTGTCGGGGCTGAGCATGCATGAGCTGGTTGGTGGTATTCGCTCTTGCACTAATCGTTTATCGGTTGTGTATGCCCAAAATAGGAAACGGAATGAAGGAGGATATTGCTGTAAAACAGGAGGAGCTGTGTTTGGCTTCAACGGTTATAGATGGTAGGTCGTGGTTGAGAATCAGGGAAATAGAAAAAGAATTGGACAAGCTACTGGATATTAAGAAGGTTTATTGGAAGCAAAGGTCTCGTGAAAACTGGTTGAGTTGTGGAGATAAGAATACGAAGTATTTCCATGCTCAAGCTTCAACGAGGAGGTCACGGAATAGGATTGATGGTTTGATTGATGAGGATGGGATTTGGAGAGATGATAAGGTGGGTATTCTAAATGTGGTGGTGAATTATTTTTCTGGAATTTTTTGCTCAGGGGAGCCGAGAATTGCTGATTTGAATAAAGTGTTTGAGTGCACTCAATCTTGTTTACAATCTTCGAGTAGTGCTTATCTTGATGCTATCTTTACTCCTGAGGAGAAAAAGAGGGCAGTTTTCGATATGTCGCCCACGAAAGTGCCAGGCTTGGATGGGCTTCCGGCAATTTTCTATTAGAAATATTGGCCTGTGGTTGGAGGGAAGGTTGTCTCAGCTTGTTTTGGTGTGCTTAATAATAGGGCTGGTTTGGATGATGTTAATGAGACTCTTATTGTCCTCATTCCTAAGATCAAGACAGCGGAAAGATTGTCGGATTTTAGGCTTATAAGTTTGTGCAACGTGATTTATAAGATTGTGGTAAAAGCTTTAGCAAATCGCTTCCGTAATGTGTTGGATGATGTGATATCCGAAACTCAAAGCGCTTTTATCCCGGGTCGCTTGATTTCAGACAATGCAATTGTTGGGTTTGAGTGTATGCATGCTCTTAAGAGAAGGAAAAAAGGTAGAAAGGGAGCGATGGCGATTAAGTTAGATATGTCTAAAGCTTACGATCGTGTGGAGTGGGATTTTATTTCAGGAATGATGCTTCGGCTTGGTTTTTCGACTTCCTGGGTAGAGAAGATCATGCGATGTGTAAGGTCGGTTTCCTTTTCTTTTCTGATTAATGGTGAGGTTTGTGGGTATGTGAAAACTTCTCGTAGTCTTAGACAAGGGGATCCTTTGTCTCCTTATTTATTCCTTCTTTGTGCTGAAGGGTTATCGCGCTTGTTCTTTGAGGCTGAGAGAAAGAAGCATTTGGATGGTTTTCATTGTAGCAGAAGGGGTCCTAAAATTACTCATTTATTTTTTGCTGACGATAGTTTGGTGTTTTCAAAGGCGTCCGAAAAGGATTGTCGGAGTATCCAGAATATTTTAGCTTCTTATGCGGCAGCGTCTGGCCAGGTGGTCAATTTTCAGAAGTCAGCTCTCTGTGTTAGTAAAAGAGTCCCACAGAGAAGAGCGGAGTTTTTAGCTCATATTCTTGGTGTTCGGTTGGTGGTGTGCCAGGAGCGATACTTGGGTCTTCCTAGTTTTGCAGGGAGAAGTAAACAGTTTCTTTTTGATAGTATTTGTAATAGGGTGTGGGATAAAATTAAGGGGTGGCAAAATAAATTCTTTTCGGCTGGTGGTAAGGAGGTGCTTTTGAAAGCAGTAGTTCAATCTATCCCTACGTATTCCATGTCCCTTTTCAGACTTCCCAAGTCCCTCATTAGTAAGCCTCATAGAATCAGCACTAGATTTTGGTGGGGTTCTGACGAGGAAAAGAGAAAAATTCACTGGGTTAAGTGGAACCAGCTTTGTCTTAGTAAGGATTTTGGTGGGTTGGGCTTTCGTGATTTGGAGATTTTCAACCAAGCTATGCTTGCTAAGCAAGTTTGGAGGCTCCACCATAAACCAAATACGTTGGCAGCTAGAGTCCTCAAACATTGCTATTTTGTAGACACCTCGGTTCTTAAGGCTGATGTTGGCTCCACGGGTTCTTATGTGTGGAGGAGTTTTGTTTGGGGTAGGGATCTTCTGGAGAAGGGTTCTCGGTGGCGAGTGGGTTCGGGAGATTCAATTCAGGTGTATCAGGACCGGTGGATACCGCGGCCTGCCTCTTTTAAAGTCTATTCCCCTCAGATTCTCGGTGGTGACACTTTGGTTAGTGACCTTAAGCTTCCTTCAGGTGTTTCGAATGAGACTCTAATTCGTAATTCCTTTCTTCCTGATGATGCTGAGTGTATTCTCCGCATCCCTTGCTCTTCCAATTATTGTGATGATTCCCTTGTTTGGCATTTCGAAAAGATGGGCTCCTTCTCGGTCAGGAATGCTTATCATTTGGGTTGCACAACCGCTATGTCTTCCTTGGCATCTGGTTCTGGTTTGTTGTCATCTGTTTCGTGGTGGAAATATTTTTGGCCTCTGAAAATTCCTTCTAAGGTCAAAATGCATCTGTGGAAGGCCTGCAAGAGTTATCTCCTGTTAAGAAGATTCTGGTTCAGCGTGGTTTGCAGATTGATCAGTGGTGCCATTTCTGTGGCTCTGTTCAATCTGTCCTTAATGCTCTGTGGGGATGCTCCTCCTTAAAACTGGTTCACAATGAGTTCTGGAAAATTAAGGGTTTGCCATTGTCAGTTGATATGAGCTTTATGGACTTTTTGTTTGCTTGTAAAAATATGCTGGACTCTAATGAGATGGAGCTTTTCTGCCTTGTTTTATGGAGAATCTGGTTTCGGAGGAATGCTCATGTTTATAATTCTCCCCCTGTGAATGTTGTGGATATTGTTCTTTTGGCGATGGTCTACCTTGCGGATTTCAAGCGCTGTAATAGTGCAATTCCTGCTGCTCCTGGTGGCTGTGCTCTCTTTGGACAGTCCTGGCGTCCTCCTGAAGCTAGGTCCTTCAAAATCAATTCTGATGCTGCGGTAGATATTCACAACAACAAGACTGGTACTGGTGCTATTATTCGGGATTTCAGAGGTCTGATTATGGCATCTTGTGCTCAAGTTTCCTCGATTAGTTTTGACCCTCTCATGGCTAAAGCCTTGGCTGTCTTGCGAGGTATTCAGCTTGCGGTTGATACAGGTCTCTAGCCTTGCTCCATTGAATCTGATTCTCAACTGGTGGTTTCCATGATTAATTCTGGTTCAGGGTCTCTTTCTGATATTGGTTTGATTATTGATGATATTTTAGTTTTTGTCAAGGGTCCTTTCAATTGTAGTGTTTGCTTTGTTCCTTGAAAAGCTAATATGGCGGCTCATTGTCTTGCCAAGCTTGGTATCTCTTTAGGGTGTGACAATTTTTGGATGGAGGAGGTTCCACCTTGTGTGGCTCCGATAGTTCTGGGGGATGCCCCAACTCTACTGTAATCCTTTGGTTTTAATGATATCGTTTTTCTATTCAAAAAAAAAAAAAAAAAAGGGGTACCAAAATTATTTGGTAAGTTCGAAATTACTCATTAATTTTTAAATGCAATAGGAAGTTTGTATAATTGTATTGTAATATTTTATGGTTTTTAGATATTTCAGATTATATTTTCTCGAGTTATTAAAATTAATTTAGGATTTTGGGAAGGGGATACGACTCGAAATCACAACCTTAATGGTATAAGTGTGAGGGGATACCACTGAGCCAATCTCATATGGTCTATTCAGATCATTTTTAATAAAAATCGTTTTCAAAATTTTATATTAAGAATAAAATATAAGTCTATTTTGACACATTATTAATTTAGGAATTGTGTTAACATATGACCATATATACTTACATATTAGTAATACTTAAAAAAAAAAAAATTAAAAAAAAAAAAACAAGAAGACAAATTAGTATTAAAAATTGTGTATATAAGTTTATAATTATGTATTACCGCTCAATGTATCATAGTGGTGATTATTCACTATTATTCAGTTTAATAATATATCAGGTTCGAGTCACGGTACCCATAAGTGATATGTCAAAAAAAAAAAAAAAATTAGTCAATATAAAAGGAAATAGGGTTATTGTTAGGATTATGAGAGGTGAACGAAGAAAATTGTAGAGTTTTGAATTTTTATGATGGGTTTCTTGAGAATTTGGGTGTGGAGAGACATTTTATGAGTGTCAATGGGTGGCTGACGTTACTTGTCTTCTGTTATCGACAATTCCATCTTGTTAATTGATTCTTTTTTTTTTCAATGTGAACTTGTAGACTTTTATATATTTTGTGTTAATGTATTGGATCATCCAAGAATAGAATACATAAAATTGACAATTCATATTGACGTTACTTTTTTTTTTTTTTTTTTTTTTCATTCAATGGGAACTTGTAGACTTTTATAAATTTTGTGTTAATGTATTGGTCCATCCGAGAATAGAATACATAAAATTACACCGTCCATTTGGTCAGGCTAAATTGCTATTTTGGTCACACTATTTGCCTATAGAACGACCATTTGAACCGACTTTCTTATCTAATGGGTGACCACTAATGTAGTCGATCGGATCTGCAATTAATTTTGATCATCGAGATGTGCACTAACAACCTGCAAAACAAAGAAAGCAGTGGCGAACCACATGAGGGGGTGTTCCCTTGGAAGACTCTCCAACTCTCAAGTCAGTAATTTGTTCAATGAATAAAGAGTATAGATATGTAATCTCCAAATTGAATCTGTACTGTCTATCAAGATTGATGGATGGTTGAGATCTAAATTATTGGAGGTTGGAGGGATGCAGACACAATTTGAACCTACGACTTAAATGGTGTAGGTGTGATCAGTAAACCATTAAACCAACTTTATCTTATCAAATTTTAATTTCTTACTAATTAAAAAAAATATTATAACAATTAGCATGAATCGTGATACATGAAAATTTTGAGTTGTTGTAAGATATTGACATGACCAGAACCTTAATTTCACGGTGATTTAAAGCATCACCTTTTTGTGGTTATTAATTAAATGATAGCAACTCTTAACTGTCCATGACCATTAACAATAAGAGAAAATAAAAAATTAAATTCCAGATTGGATAAGAGAGTGGTAAATAGAATTCCCGATTGGATGTGCAATCTGATCACCATAAAAGGATTATAAATATGCAATCTCCAGATTAGATCTCTATTGTTAGTCAAGATTGATGGATGGTGGAGATCAAAATTATTTGAGGTTTGAGGGATACAGACACGACTCAAACCTACGATTTCAATAGTGTATGTGTGATCGGTAAATCATTGGACCAATAATATCTTATCAAATTTTAATTTCTTACTAATTAAAAAAAATATTATGACAATTAACACAAATCGTTATCAAATTTTAATTTCTTACTAATTAAAAAAAATATTATGACAATTAACACAAATCGTGATACACGAAAATTTTGAGTTGTAAGATATTGACATAACCAGAATCTAATTTAATTGTGATTTAAAGCATCACCTTTTTATGGTTATTAATTAAATGATAGCAGCTCTTAACTGTCCATGACCATGAACAATAAGAGATAATCGATACACATCCTGGATAATGACACTATCTCTTTGAGTGGAGGAGATTGTGGGCCAGTTTGATATTATTTTTAAAAAGTTAAAATCAACTTATTTTATAAGTTTGATATAAAATGATGTTTGGCCGGTAACACTTTTAAAAGTGATTAATAATTGATAATCTGACAATTTTTGACAGTGATTTTGAGAAGTAGGTGGGAGGTTACTTTTTGAAAGTGATTATGAAATAATCTATATCGGCATTTAATAAATCTTTTAAAATATCATTACTATCCCTATAAAATCAAGTTAAAATCATTTATATATTTTATTTCATCATAAAATTAAATATTCTCCTTATATATTGATTTGATTTATAAAATCTTTAAAAATATTTTTATTGTTCTTATGATTTTTTTTTTTTTCTAATTTAAATAGTCTACTTAAAAATTGATCTAATATGTATAATTAATGACAAAAATGAAGTAGGATTCTAAAATCATCTCTATTTTAATCATTGTAATTAATCTCAACATTTTTGCAATTAATTACCAAATATATGTATACTGCTTTTGAACTCTATGGTAGTTTTAAAAGTACGATTAACCAAACATTTATTGATTAACTTCATAGCTGATTATTCATTCAACACAACTAACAGTTATTATAATAAAAGTTACAACAATACCAAACTGACCCTCAATCCACCTTTGACAGAGGAGGTGAGATTTTTTTAAAGATTTTTTTCTTTTTCTTTTAGTTTTTATTTTATTTATACAAGTTAAAAAGACTAAAATATCATTTGACCGTTAAGTTTAAATAACGTAATAGAGGGGCCAATTTGGTATGATGAAAAGGTTAGAGACAAATTTCATCACTTATGTAATTGTCAAGTACCAAAATTATTTGGTAAGTTCGAAATTGCTCATTAAGTTTTAAATGTAATAGGAAGTTTGTATAATTGTATTGTAATATTTTATGGTTTTTAGATATTTCAGATTATATTTTCTCGAGTTATTAAAATTAATTTAGGATTTTGGGAAGGGTATACGGCTCGAAATCACAACCTTAATGGTATAAGTGTGAGGGGCACTACAAAAAAATAAGGCATTTGTTGACAGTTTAAAACTGTCAAGGAAAGGATTCTTGACAGTTTTTTTTAAAAAAATTTTATTATTTGACAGATATTTATATAATTTTTTTAAATTTTTAATTATTTAATATTTAATTGAATAATATATTTTACTTTTTATACACCAACCCCACCACTGCCGGACCTCCACCGTCTCCTCTGCCGGACCGCTGTCGTCCGAGCAACTCCGCTGCCGCCGGCCACCATCCTTTCTTCCGAACTGCCGCCAGACCTCCACCTCCACCACCGCCGGACCTCCACCTGCCTCCAACGCTGCCTCCACTTCCGCCGCCACCGCTCAACCTCCAGCTCTGTCCGCATCTGATAATTGAACAAATATTCATTAGCATGGATTGAACCTGTGACCTCAAACGAAAACTGTAAGCCTCTCACCACTTGGCTACAACATGTAAAGTGATAATAATAGAACAATATTTTATATAACCTATATGAGTTGTAAGAAATAAAAAATAAAAAAAACTTTTAATTAAATAAATTTAAATTTATTCTACTAATCAAAATTCTAATTTCTACAACAAACATATATTAAAAAATATTTATTGAAACTTTAAATAAAATTATATTTTTTAAAACATATAGAGTTGAGTTATTGGTCAATACTCTATGGTCACGTTTGGTTACATGGTGGAATGGTAATTGGAATGAAAATGAGAATGGAAAGGAAAGGAAAACTAAGTTTTTTGTTTGGTTGAAACTTTAGAATTAGTCTTTGAATCAGTATTATTTTGTTTGGTTAACAACGGAATGGAATGATGTTAACTGTATTTTGATCAAAATACCCTTAATTATAAAACATTCATAATAACATGGTATATTATAGATAATAATAATAAAATATAAAAGTATATTATATAGAAAAATGTTCAAGTCAGTGTATCCTGATATAACTTTGTGAGGATATTGAATATAAGCCACTCGTTTTACATACTTTAACTTAAGTATGTATGCATTTATCAAAACTAGTGGTCACATTCAATATCCTGATAAAGTTATATCATGATGCACTAACCAGATCGAGATCGAGACCGATATTATATATATAATTATATATTATTTAATATAATAATATATATAATATATAATATATAATACATGTAATAACATATATATCTATATAATATAATATAATATATATTATATATAATAATATAATATATATAATAATATATATAATAATATAATAATATAATATATATAATATATATTTATATATTATTAATATAATATATAATAATATATTATTTTTGGAAAGGAGGGTATTTTTGGAATGGGGTTGGGGTATATGAAGGTATTTATGGAATATAAATTTTAGTTTGGAATGGAAGGGCATTCCATTGATTTTTGGATGGAATACCCATTCAACCAAAATGGTGGAATCCCCATTCTAATGGAATCACTATTATAATATATTATTATATACTTATATTATTTTATAATATATTATATATTATATAAATATTATAAATATATATTATTATTATATTATATATTATATAAATAGTATAAATATATTATTGAATAAATATATAATATATAATATATATTATTTAATATAATAATATATATTATATTATATTATATTATATTATAAAACATTCATAATATTTATATTTTTATCTTTAATAATTTTTTTAAACTTTTACTTTCTATTTTCAACACCAAACAAAATCTTGATATGAATTTATTTTACAGTAAGATATCGGTTTTTGGGCAAACTGATATTAGATAAGTAAAATTTTAAATTTAATAAATTTACTTTTAAATCATTTACTTTTAAAAAATTCAAATTTTTTTTTTTTTAAATTTGTTTATTTATTTTGCACCCTCTTGTTTCATACTAAGAGACACGTTAATAATTCAATAACTCATATAAATTAGTAATCTGAGTCTTACATTTGTTCATTAAATTGCAAGATTCATATTGAGAAATATCTCTCATGTAATGAGAGTTGTATTCCAAATCATGCATATTACAATTAATATCATGAGTCTCCTATATGCCATGTTTGGTTGGATGGAATGGAGTAAAAAGAAAGCCATTCCATTCGTTTGGTTTGTTAAAATGCAATGGAATAATGATTTCATTGGAATGGGGATTCTACCATTTTGGTTGAATGGGCATTCCATCCAAAAACCAATGGAATGCCCTTCTATTCCGAACTGAAATTTATATTCCATAAATACCCTCATATGCCCCAACCTCATTTCAAAAATACCCTCCTTTCCAAAAATAATATATTATTATTATATATAATATCAATTATATATAAATATTATATATATTATATATTATATTATATTACACAAATATATTATTATTATTTATATAATACATATAATAATATATATAATATAATATATAATATAATATAAATAATAATATATTTATTTATTTATATATTAATATTAATATATAATAATATAATATATAAATATATTATTATATATGTTTATATGTTTATATATTATATATATTATACTATTATATAATATATATAATATAATAATATATTAAATAAACCAGGACAAAGAGTTTCCTGGGTTTTGGCCATAAAACACATAAGTCCATGCATCAATATAATCCCAATAAGAAAATTCAGAGATATGAAATGGTCTTGAAAATGTTCTTTTCTTATTTGGGTCGTTTCCCCACTGTTCTAAGGTAATAATTTTGCAAAACTTTATTTTTCTGAAAATCAATTTTTTCGTGTCAATTTTGTCAAAAATATCAGAAATATAAATTGAATCCGTATCCACAAGGATGAATTCATAAAAAATATGTCTTTTCAAATTGTCTTCTGGAATCCTACAAAACATCGGATCAATGATTGCATCCGCAAGTTTCTTAGGTTCCTTGAAATAAGTCTCAAGTAGTAGTGGGGTTTCTACTACAAAAAATTTGTCAAAATAGGGTTTCTCATGGTAATGATAAGTCGGGTTATTGATTTTTGGAAAAGATGATGATGTGGAGGGAGCATAAGTCTTTTGTTTTTCAATAAGCTTGTCTTGTTTTGCTGAAGGTGTTCTAATAACTGTTGCCTTCAGTATTGTCATCTTCGCTAAGAAAATCGTCACAATCATCTGAGTCTGAGTCTTTTTGAGACATAGCTGACATAGTCTTCCTCATTTCATCGGCAATAGCTAAAAGTTCCTCAGGAGTCCTAGCTGCTGCAATTTTGGCTTGATTCTGGGATTTGGCCATTAGGAACTGAGATTGGTCTGTGTTAGCGTTGCAGAGACTGGGGTTTTCATTAAACCATTTTGCAACTCTACTTTTACCATGGTCAGCCATATTCATACCGCTCCACCATTTGATTTTTGTCTGTCTTCCAAAATATGGAACATTGACGTTGCCAATAAGTCGTTCTTGAATTTTGTAATCCAACATCAAGATCCAAGTAAGACTAAAGATCCTGAAGAAAATCAATAAGTCAGGAATAAAGTCCCAATCCTTGGGTTTATCAATATGTGTGGCCCAATATTGATAACCTTCTTTAATGATAGTAGGAAGGAAATCAATATTTGGCCCATACTTGTCCCACCATTCTGAGCATGGAATAGTCAGTTTGATCTAGGACATTGACTTGGTTGCACAGACAAGCTTGAATGTGATCCGATTCTAGTTGTGTTGAGGATTCTGTGCTGGATTGGTCGATGACTAGGAGCTCCTCCTCAGAACTTGCTAATTCTTCATAGGAGTCTGAAGTATACTGTTGTTCGAAGATAACTTGGATAAGTCTGTCTTTGAATTCCTCATCAATATTCAAGGATTTGATTTGATTTTTTAGATCATGACATTTGTTGGCAAAATGTCCTCTTTTCCCACAACCAAAACAAGTTTTTGGTTTAGGGTTTTTTGTAAAAGACCTTCGGAAAGGCTTTTTCCCTTTCTTTTCTGCTTTCTCCTTTTTGCCTGATTTGTCTCCATGGGCATACTTCTTCTTCCTGGAGGGTTGGTACTTGGATTTTTGAGGCTTTCGATGTTTCTGACTTGGGAGTTTATCAAACCCAAATTGTTCGCACCACGAACCAAGCTCCCTTCTGGTAGTCAGCTTCTGTTGTTTCAGTTGGCTCTTGAGTCTGATATCATTGCATAGTTGTAGGGTGACAACGTTGATAGTTGCTATGATCTCAATATCCTTCTATTTCCTGACACCACAGGAATTGAAAAATGTTTTGATAGTCATAATCTTCTGGATACTGAAGAACTTTTGAAACTCCTAGAAGAAAGACTATCACAAATTCCTAAACCAGAAAGCCAAACCCAACCAGAAGTCCCTACCCAGCCAGAAGTCCAAACCCTAGACACAAATATTGACACTTCCTCAGAATCCAGCAATAATGAACCAACAGAAAGCTTTGACCAGATGATATACAAATTAACCAACCAGAGTACTGCTGACAATAATAGTTACACCCGATTTTATCATGGTACCAAACCCTATTATCCAAAGCCTACACCACCAGACCTCCAATATGAGGAAACTATCCCTTATAGAGCATACAGTGGCAATGCTTGTTATCAATTTAACATTGATGGTTTATCTGAGTATCAGATCAAGACTATTGTCAGACAAATCCACACAGTTGGCTACATCTACATCAAAAAACAAAGCATGGCCCATCCTGATGCTGTCACAGCTTTAACAGGTGGCTTTGAGGGCCAACTACTTGGATGGTGGACACATACCCTATCTCCTACAGCTAGAAATAATATTATAAATCACACAAAAAACGTATCAGTTCCCTCCACATCCACCAACCCAAGCTCTTTCCTTCCCCCTGTCACTACCACCACTACTCAGCCTGATGGTATAGATGTGCTTTGTTATACCATCGTTTTACACTTCATTGGAAATCCAAACCGATTCCAAGACAAAGACTATTCCAAACTCCAGAACTTGAAATGCAAAAAATTGAGCGATTTCAAGTGGTATAAAGACATATTTCTGACCAGAGTCTTACAGAGAGAAGACAATGCTAAAGCATACTGGAAAGAAAAGTTTATCTCAGGTCTACCGTCCCTTTTTGCCAACAAAGTACAAGACAAAATGAGAGAACATATCAGAACACCTTCGGTCATGACTTATCACAGTTTCAGGGGCTTTAGCCCCATTGACTTCACCAAACTTATTCTCAAAGAGCATTGGATCCACTATTAGCATCTATTATCACTTATCGTGACCATGACTCAGCACCCATCATCAACTAGCATTCATCATGACTCATGACTCAGCATATTCCATCAACAACTAATCATGACTCATGACTCAGCATATTCCATCAACAAATATGATTCAGCATCCATCATCATGACATTGTGTCGGCAACCAATGAGAAAAAAAAAAAAAAAGTAAAAGTAAAAATGTCGGCAGAAGGAATCTATTCGCTTGTGACAAAGCACCACTCATCAACAGCAACCAGCTCGTGACTTAGTGGAATCTATCTCCAGTCCAAAAGATCATGATGATAACCAGTGTTAATCTAACCATGGTTATCCTCACCATAGTTGTGACTTTCCTATTTAAAGGTCCTCTCTCCAGCTAATGAGGTAGGCTTTAGTTTTCGGTTCAAAAAATTCTCTCTTGTTCTACCTTGTAAATTTTCCTTTGTAACCTTCCTCTCTCAAATTTCCTCTCTCTTTCTCTTGTAAAAAAGCTTTATATAAATAAAAGGGTGTGCGACTTATTTTGGATCTACATTGCTGTCAGACTAATACTGTTTATAGTAAGTGTTAACCGCCAAAATCGGCGAAGGACCAAAGAAGAATTTTCCACCTCGACATGAGAAGGCTATAACAGTACCCAACCCGGATACCACGACAGAGTGGACCCCGGTTGATCCCAACACACACCTCCTTCAGCGGGGTCCACCCCGCCAAGCATCTTAGCTCAACAAAGTAGCTGAGAACCAAAAATACTCACTAGAACTCACAGCGAGATCAAACCCGGCTATAACCGGGCTTCCTATGGACCCCGCTACACCCCGATACAGCTTCCTACGGACCCTGCAGCACCCCGACACGGAGTTCTATTGATCACCTTACTACAAAGCTGGCTAGATATCCCCCTACTGCCATCAGTAGGATGCTCACTAGATGTAAGCAGCCCGCTAGAGCAGAAGAGCACCAGGAAGCAGGATCCTAAACACCAAGAACTAAAAGCTCCACAAAAGAACCAGTAAAACATCACCGTACAAAGGAGGTACACTCCTTCCCGCCAGAGAGTCCTAATTTGAGCAGGACATTACAGTAGGAATCCTACTAGGAAGGTAAGTGATTGACTCCTCCTAGGAAGGAAAGACTGAATTCAGCGCATTAAAGCTCCGATTTTATTTCCTAAAAAGAAGGATCCTGCAAGCGGCCAAACCCTAGTCCGAGATTGTAGGAGTGCATGGCAAGCAAACAGGACCTATATATATAACAACTTATTCATCGAACAAGAGGAGACCCGACACTCTACTTATCGACAGACACAGATTTATCTCCACCATGATCCCACTTATCGACGGAAATCTCCTTATCGCTACCATGATCCATATTTTCAATCGAAACCTTCATGTAATCTAGTGTCTTAGTAGATTTATAGTCGGTGTATTCATGTAATGGGAATGAGGGATCAATAAGACGAATTCCTAATCGATTTCACGTATTCTTTATCATGCATGCATTGGCAGGGACCTAGTTGGTATCGAACTACTTGATACCCCTCCGGCCAGGATCAATCTCGATCTTGACCCTTTCTAAAGTGGTTATTTGGATTATCGTCCTTTTAACGATTTTCGGATAACAGTAAGTTTATGTTAATTTTATTTTCTATTATACAAATTGGAATTCGTTTCAATTTCATGTTTTATTATTTTTTACATTTTATTTTATGCATACTGTTGTGTTTGTTAATCCTCCGTTTTGGTATCAGAGCCTTGAGACTTGTTGAAGAAGAGTTGAGTTAGACTTATTTCTAGGTGCAAAAGTCAGTAGTCATTAGGAGAGCCGTAAGCCAAGGGGGCGTTAGGCATACCTTCAGACAAGCTGTGAGTTAAAACCTGGTATTTGTCTATTCTGAATTTTTCTTTACCATGTCTGCAAGTAGCTCTAGGTCCGGGATAGAGCCTGACGATAATAACAGTATTGCATGTCAATCTATAGCAAACTATGAGACAAATTGGGACGATAAGGACTTAGTTAACTGGCAGTTGCCAAATATTCAACAGTATAGTATTTATAGGAAAAGCAGAGCATTAGATTTTAGAACCCTTTTAGGATAAAAAAACAAAAGAAATCAATGTCAAATTCCATAATAATACCTTTAGCACTAATTTGTTAAACAAAAATAGCTTGAACCATTATCATAAAATTGGTTATAATGATTTGCATGTAGGTAGTGTTCAAATTGGTTTAAAACCTTTGGTAAAAATTGGTCTCAACAATTCTATTTTGGTAGTTCTTCGCGACAAAAGAATTACCAACTATAAAGAATCAATTTTGGGAATTGCTGAAACTAGTTTAACTTATGGACCAATTTATTTTCAATGTTATCCAAATTTTACTATTGCTTTAAATTTTGATGAGCATAAAGAGAAATGTCTTGTTATTGATATTCAGACTCATAATTATCAGTTTTTAAAGGGTTCGAGCCCTTATAAACTCATTTATAGAATTCATTATCGTGTACTAACCACTGGACTTATTCCTAGTTATATTCCTCCTGTTATTCCTGATGGACAAACTATATGTTATAATGCTTGTCCTACAGTTAACTTGATGGTTCCTACACCAGTTAAATGGGAAGACATCAATTTCCCTGAAACCTGGTTAAAGGAACATGCTGACCATCCTACTTATCGGCCACCTATGAGAAATATCAGAGATTGTATTTCAGACCAAGATAGGACTCTTCGAATCTCTTTCAGAGACCGATCTCTATCTTCCAGAGAGCCAATGATACGACTTCCAATTTGTGATGAAGAAATCCAATCAGCAAGGAACTCTTTATCCAGCCTTGCCAGACATAATATCAGAAACCAAATTCCTAGCCTTATAGAACAAGACCAATACAGACCCATTCCGAACACTACAAATCAATTGCCTAGCCTTGAAAACAGATACAAGCCAGGTACTAGTGAAGTATCTGAACCCATAAACTTAGTACCCAGACAAAGACGCCCACCTATTCCCACAACTATTGAAATACCTACTCATATTTCCAGAGTCCATAAAACTCCAGAACAAGTTGCCCTTCCTATCCATACTTATGACCAAGAAGGACCAAGCTCTCCCACACCTTCACAGGTCCTTACAGAAATACCCGACACAGAACCACAAATCAGATCTATAAATGTCCTTGACAATAGCCCTATCAATCATGAGATTCTTATAGCAGATTACCTTAGCCATGGATCCAGAACCAAATATGAGTCCAGTTATAGCCACAAAAAGCGTAGCCAGTTCAGAAGGAGATGGTTGCAGAGTGTCAGAACTCTTAACAAAAACATACCCTTCTTGAATGGTATGATGACAGAAAAAATATAGAAAGTGAATGTCAATGCCTAGTCATAGACCAATCAAGTCTCAGATCATATAAAACCAGAAGAGGAGAAGAGATACTCTCCCATCCTCCTCCAAGGACATGTGAAATAGAAATGAAGAATGAAGACAATGCAGGAGCCACTGAAACCATGAATTGCTCCCCTTACATCATTATTGGCACACCTCTATCCAGCAATGTTCCTGCGTCAGCACAACAAATAGGAGTAGTCATGAAGCAGAACAACTATACAAATGCTTATCTAAGAACTGTTGGAGACCAGCTTGACAGAATTGAAGCCAATCAATACCAAGATCTGACCAGAACTGTCCCTGAAGCTATTAAATATCCACCCAAAGTACCACCCAAAGTACCAATAACCCATCCACCAACCAAAAAGACCTAGTTATCCCAGATTTCGAAGAAAATGTTATGAAGCTATTTTCCCCTAAACAAAGAAAAGTGACCATCCCTGACCTACAGAAAGAAATCAAACAGGTCAAAGAAGAAATAAAAGATCTGAAAATAGCCACCCAAAAACTCCAAACACAATTGCAAGAGTGTTCCTTAAAGGCAAAAGGAAAAGCTCCCAAGCAAGATAATTTCAAGAGTTCTGACGATTCAGAAGAAGAAGTCCAAGAAGAAAGTCAATCCAATCATGAATTAGCCAATCTCTTGCATCCCAATTTAATCCAACCACAAGAAACTTCTATTATCAGGGAAATCAGAATCCAGAAGTGGTACACAGAAGTAGACATACGTGTCTCTTCCAATTTTCATCTTAGGGTCAACGTATTGATTGATACAGGAGCTGATCTCAACTGTATGAGGGAAGCCCTTGTCCCCACTAAATATTTTGAAAAAACCACAGAAACCCTTTACGGTGCCAACAAACAACAACTTAGCATACAATACAAGTTGACCAATGCCAAAGTCTGCAACAATGGAGTCTGTTATAACACTAGTTTCCTTATGGTCAAAAACCTTTCCCAAAACGTGATCATTGGATTACCCTTTATCCACCTTATATCTCCTTTCAAAGTCACCACAGAAGGACTCGTTTCTGAATATCTAGAAAAAGAGATACTTTTCCCTTTCACTTTCCCCGTCCTTATTCGATACCTAAACACTCTCAAAAACCAATCAGTTTTTCTAGACCAGCAAATCGCCAATATCAGCACAAAGCAGGATTACTTGTCTTTTTTAAAGGATGACCTGCATTTTGAAAGACAAAAGAAGCAATTAGAAGATCCCAAACTCCAACAAAAAATCCAAACCTTCAGACAAAAGCTTGAAAGTGAAATTTGCTCATCTTTTCCAAATGCCTTTTGGAATAGAAAAAGACATATAGTATCCCTTCCTTATAATAAAGAGTTTTCTGAAAGAGGAATTCCCACCAAAGCCAGACCTATCCAAATGTCCCCATCTCTTCTTGAGCATTGCAAAAAAGAGATCGCAGACTTATTACAAAAAGGCCTGATTAGGCCCTCCAAATCTCCATGGAGTTGTCCAGCTTTCTATGTGCAGAAGAATGCAGAGATTGAAAGAGGAGTCCCCAGACTGGTCATAAATTACAAATCTCTGAATGATGCTCTCCAGTGGATTCGGTATCCTATCCCTAACAAATCTGACTTATTAAAAAGACTTTATAATTCTAACATTTTTTCTAAGTTTGATATGAAATCAGGATTTTGGCAGATACAGATAGAAGAAAAAGATCGTTACAAGACTGCTTTTACTGTGCCATTTGGTCAGTATGAGTGGAACGTCATGCCTTTTGGTCTTAAAAATGCCCCTAGTGAATTCCAGTCTATCATGAATGATATTTTCAATCCTTATACTGAATTCTCTATTATTTACATAGATGATGTTTTGATTTATTCTGACAACATTGACCAACATTGGAAACACCTGAACATTTTCCTCCAGGTAGCCAAACAACAAGGTTTAGTAGTTTCCTCACCTAAGATTGTCTTATACCAAACCAAAATCCGATTCTTAGGTCATAACATTGAAAGAGGAACCATCCTACCAATCCAAAGAAGTCTTGAGTTTGCCGATAAATTCCCAGATGTTATCAAAAACAAAACCCAGCTACAAAGGTTCCTAGGGTGCCTCAATTATATAGCTAACTTTTGTCAACAACTTAGAATCATCTGCAAACCTCTTTTCCAAAGACTTAAGAAAAATCATACACCTTGGACTGATGAGCACACCTTAGCTGTCCAAAAGATAAAAGCCCAAGTCAAAAGTCTTCAGTGTCTTGTTATTTGTCATCCCAGTGCTCCAAAAATAGTTGAGACTGATGCTTCTGAGCTTGGTTATGGTGGTGTTCTAAAACAAGTCATCAATAACCAAGAGTATCTAGTTAGATATGTTTCAGGGGTCTGGAATGATACCCAACAAAAATACTCCACTGTCAAAAAAGAAATATTAGCTATTGTTTTGACCATCCAAAAATTACAAGATGACCTAATCAACCAGAAATTTGTTTTGAAAGTTGACTGTCAGTCAGCAAAATTCATTTTGAAAAATGATGTTAAAAATCTTGCTTCTAAACAAATATTTGCTAGGTGGCAGGCCCTATTATCTGCATTTGATTTTACTATTGAACATATTAAAGGATCAGATAATAGTTTACCAGATTTCCTGACCAGAGAATTTTTGCAGGGAAGCCCATGAGTAGCAGCAAGAAGAAAGGACAGGGCTCCAAGCCCACTATCAGACCTGACTTATCAAATGAGAGCAGTGCTCTAGTGACTTATCATGGCAACAACACTGCCGCTATTGTGACTTATGATGACCAAAAGTCTAGCCCAGATAGGAAGCCCAGTCATAAGGACAAATACTCTATTGCAACCAGTCATTTAGCTATTGCAACCCAATCTCCACCAAGGCCCACTTTATCAACCCCATTACAAATTGCAAATAGCTTCTCCCCATTAAGATCAGACTCATCATCCTTTAAAACAATAGCATCTTCCCTTATCAGCCCACATTCAGCAAAACAAGACAAGCTTATTGAAAAACAAAAGACTTATGCTCCCTATAATATATTAATATATTAATATTTATATATTATATATTATATTATATATATATTATTATATAAATAATAATAATATATTTATATAATATAATATAGTATATATATATTATATATTTATATATTTATATTATATATTATTAATATATTAATAATATATAAAAAAAAATTAGTTATTTGTTGACAGTTTTTAACTGTCATCCATCCTTGACAGTTTAAACTGT